>CAEGAE010004475.1:0-30048 GCA_903067095.1 Girardinus metallicus
TCCAAGCTGCTTGCCTATTGCGGATTCAGTCTTCCCAGCCTGGTGCAGCTCTACAATTCTGTTTCTGGTGTCCTTCGGCAGCTCTTTGGTCTTCACCATAGTGGAACTTGGAGTGTGACTGTTTGAGGTTGTGGGCAGGTGTCTTTTATACTGTTAACGAGTTCAAGCAGGTGCCATTGATACAGGTAATGAGTGGAGGACAGAGGAGCCTCTTAAGGAAGAAGTTACAGGTCTGTGACAGCCAGAAGTCTTGCTTGTCAGTGACCAAATACTTATTTTCCACCCTTATTTGCAAATAAATTCTTTAAAAATCAGACAATGTGCTTTCTGAATTTTTTTTCTCATTTTGTCTCTCAGTTGATGTCGACCTATGATGTCAATTACAGGCCTCTCATCTTTTTTAAGTGGGAGAACTTGAACAATTGCTGACTGACTAAATACTTTTTTTTCCCCCACTGTAATTTAGATCAAAATTACAAAGTCAGGGCACCACCTGATTCTCATAAAAATAATATCCAAATAGCTCATTCTCAGTAATTGTCTATAAATACCTGTCATCCTTCTATCACCACATCAAGGAGTGTGAGTGACAAAAAATTCTGAAAACATTTTCAAAATTTTGTGATAAAGAAAAAATACATATGTAATTTTGTTTTACGTAAGCATATTTTGCAATTTTCTTTCACCTTAAAAACACTTTAGAGTTAATTTTCACATAGCAACACCAAAATATGTATTCTATATGTAAAATATAGGCTGGAATAACTCATGATATATTGGACCTTTGCACTATTTCACCCCACTGTGCTAGGACGTCAGAAGTGAGTAACGGGAGTACTGAAGGGAGTGAGCCTTGTTTTCCCCAAGTTGTTTTTCCCAATATAGCCATGGCTCCTACTTGTTAAAGTTAAGCTCATTGGTCTGTGAAAATAGCAGACATAGTTGGAGCTCATAGACAATCGTATTTACAAAAGTTGGAAATAGTCAGTTTAGAAACTGATCCGTACTTCAACATTCAATCTTTCATTTACTTCCGTCATTATTTTATTTGAGGACAACTATTTGCTTTGATAAACTCGGCGGAGAAATTTGGTTTGCATTGTGTACATGCTCAAGTCTTTTCAAAAATACTTTCTCCCTGCCTCTTTTCACCAGCATTGCAATATAGCTTCTAATCCCATCCACCCTTTTTTATCCAAAACAAAAGGCGCTGAAACTGACAGAAAGAGAGATGGGACAAAATGAGAGGCTTGCTAACCTTGTTGATTGGTATCATTGTGTCAAATCTCCAAGAGGAGCTTCTTAAAATCGTGGGATGCAGGGTGCTTCTAAAAGTGCTGTACTGTAACTCCACTGGCGGTGCCTTATCCTATCTGCCTACCTTTCCCATTTGTTAATTGTAATTTTTTGTGTCCAGTCAATTGTCTTGCTTTTTTTCTGTGCTTCACATGGACAGTGTCCTACATTGCATAACAAATGTTTGTTTTTTGCCACTCAAAGAAGCAGTGAAGTATTCCCAGAGTGCGTACAGATCTATAAAGTTCATAGTGTTTCATTTCTACCTATGTTACACCACAATATAATTTGATACTCATTTGTATAAAATGCACATCTTTTCTAGTTTGATCACATGCCACACACTACTTTTTTAACTTGTAACTTTGAGAGATGTTTTATCTCACAATACCTATTTTTCACAATGAGGACATGACCTTTTGGGTACTGACTCCTCTGCAAGTTTGTTGCAATGCCATTAGGCATCTATAAAGTATGTACACTAATTGTAAAGTCCTCAGCATAAACAGCAATTGACGGACTCCTCTCCCTCATTCAGTTCCTGTTTCCATTCCTACAAAAATAGTTGAAGGCGGTGTCATTGTACTGCGACTGGTGGTGTGACCTCACAGTGCTGATGGGCTGCCCGTGGGATGGGTTAGGGGTACTCCAAAGGTAATGGGGTAAGACAGGCTTTTGTCAAGTGATCTAATGCCACTTGGCACCACTCAGCTCCTCATAGTGTCTGCATCCTGAGGTGCAGGGTTTTTCTAGGTCGACAGATGCTTCTTTTCAAACCAATTTGGGATTTTGCTGCATAAAGACATTATAATGTTTCCTCAGGTAAAACAGCAAATAATTCATCTGTGGTACAACAAGCCATCACAACACAGAAAACTTCTGAAAAATCCAACCTTCATTTTGAGTGCATTTATTAAGTGGAGAGTCTCATGTTGAACCAAATATGACTCAAAAAATGTTCATTATATTATTATTGATCATTTGAAAAATTATTCATATAAAAATTACTATATTAAATTTAAATGCATTATGTTAATTTCTACATTGTCAATTTGATCAGAGATTTTCTTGGAACTATGTACTAAACTATAACTTTGCTTTTCAAAGGAATCAAAATATGTATTTTCTTAACCAAGAGAAATATGACAGGAATCATTTCTTGCAGCTTATTGCCTCTAGGCTGAAGTGTGCATGACCTTAGCATTACAGGTTAAGAGATTGGTGAGAAAGGTACAGTAAAATCTCCAAAGCTCACTCTTAGAGAAATACAGCAAAGAGTGGCATCTTAGGATCACATAGTTTCCAATAACAACCCTTAGACACCATCTACACCAAATGGTTATGTAGGAGAAATTTTTTTACATTGAAATAAAAATATGTGGAGTTTGCTCAAATTTACCAGGATAGCTATTGTGTGCTTTGGTCAGATGACACTAAGACTGAGCTTTTTTTGCCACAAGCAGGTGGGTCTGGTATGAAACAAGGGAATCACATGTGTGAAAAGCATCTCATTCCTAGTTTTAATAGTAGATAATCTGTAATATGGGCTAGTTCTCCAAAAAGTCCTTACCATATTGTTAAAGTGCGTTTTTCAAACACACTATGAAACAAACACTTTGAAAATTATTGCAAAAATGCAATATTTCTAATATTGCATTTTTCAATTTTCTTATAGAGTGTTGTTCGCTTCATGATTTGTGCATCTTTTTGCGCAAAGTCATGTGAATTGGTAAAAATATATGTAGGATTTTAAAAACAAAAAAGAAAAAAAAAACACATACACAGCAGTCCACCATAAAAAGCTCTTGGGAACCATTTTCTCCATTACGCAGTATATTGTAAATGTATGAGCCACTAAGTAAAACTGACAGAAACTTTTGTTTGGACTGTAATGTGATTTGGAGTTGTTGAGTTAGATTTTTTTTTTTGTGCTGTGGAAGTCAGTGTTGTTGGAGAAATGGAGTTTTATGTGTGTGACGTTGTGAACAGTGGGTTGTTGAGCCATCCAACCAGAGGACCTCTCTCGATTGGCAATTAAACCTACCAGCTCGGTCCACTTGTGGCTGTCACCCAGGTTCCTCTGGCTCTCTGGGCCGGCTAACACACTTGCAGGGAAAACATTAGCATAAGTAAACCCTCTACTGACAATTCTCACCATCCCTTTTTTTTCTCCTATCTTATATTACCCTTTTTGCGTTCTGCGTTTTATCTTTTTTTCATCTCTTCCCCTCTCCGTACGCAGTAGGGAAAACATCTCTGCCATGATGGAGAGAGGGAGGATAACAATGAAGCAGCAGCAAATCCCACTTATTGTTAGTACTGGAGCCAGTGGATGGGGAAAGGGCTAATGTAATTGTCCAAGCCCTCGTCACTGTTGATATACGCTCTTCAGAAGGTGAGGTGATTTAGCTAAAAGCTATCTGTAGGCCAAGTAATTAGACACACCATTCAGAGCCACATTAGCTCCTGTCATTGTGTCCCTTACACCTTGTGTGAAAACAAACACACAACAACCATTCACACTCACACACACTCTCACAAACCAGCATCAAGCTCAGGCATTACCAGACCACTCTGGGTGTTATTCAAACCATTAGCAGGGAGCAGAATGTTCTGGGATAGGAACAAGTGCGTATAAATTTCTGTGTGTTCAAAAAGGGAACTTCACACATTTGCTGTGTTTACCCTCACGTATCATCATCGTCAGGCTGTTTCTGGTGGCTGACACTGGCATCCTAAGATCGAGTTGAGGTTCTGCAACACACTTGACTCCTCTAAAGCATCCCTTGTTCCACATCTCCCACTCTGACACTATGCACTCCCATTAAATCAATTAAGCCAATCCAACACTCGCCTGAAAACAGACGGGGCAGAGCAGAGCAAGGCACCGTGCCCCCCTCTCGTTCAGCGTGTACTTCAGTGGCATTCTAACCTAAAACCCATGGAAATTGGAATGAACTGCGTTGGATTGTTTCGCTATACTCACTCTCGGATAATGCTTTCTGTAGAGGCTGATTTACGTTTTCGACCCTGAGATAAATAACGATATGTCCAGTCTGATTTGTGTTTTTTTTTCTTATGACTGTATAGATGAACCCTGTTGGTAGTTTGTAGCAAAACGATCATGCATGCCTAGAAATAAAAACTTTGAAGACAACTATTGTTTTATTTGAAAAATGTCTGTGTGTCCAACTATTTTGACACATGCAGTAATTTGCACATATTACAGTGATTTTTCTTTTTCTTGTATTCTCCATGTTTGACTGGAAATTATTATTTGTATGCTTGGTAACAAATTTACACAAAAAACATTGTTGACTCATAGATGTATTTGAGAGGTTAGGCTGATGTGTATAATTATAAAAATGGTTCATGTGTACAGTAAGTTGACTGTGCTTCATATGAAAACGAGTGATTGTCCAGCACACTCAGATTTATTCTGCTATGGTTAATTTGCCCATGTGACCTTCAAAGAAATAAAATTTTTGCTCTGTCATTTTGGCTCTGAAAACGTTTTAATCTCTGACCACTAAGCATTTACTTTACACTCTTCTCAGCCTGTAAAGGTACCAACCTTGTAGATTTTCACAAATTTGTCTGTCTCTCGTGTCAGGAGACTGTAAAACAGTAAAAATTGCTTTATAATTCAACCATATGAACAACTAGTAGCATTACTAGTTAGCTAAGAAACACAGGGAGAAGTTTGTTTTTATGTAATCTAAGTGGAAAGCATTTAATCCCCCTCACTCCCCTTTAAAATGATTCCCTTTTCCCTTATTTTCCACCATGCCCTCCTCCCTCTCCCCTCTGATCTGCTCTGCTCCCTCTTTATGGGGACACCGGATTCCCTGACAGTTTGTTTTAAATTTGACCGTGCAGATGTTTCTCTGGGTGACTGACTTTTATAGCTTAGAAAAGATTATATCAGCTTTTCCTAAGATTTTGTTACTGTATTTAGAGAAAAAAAAGTATGGAGAGTGAAAAGGAGAGGCAGAAGGGTTTCTGGGGAGGAAGGGATGAACGGAGTGGCAAAGGGAGGGCAACAACTCTAAATCCTGGGTCTTCATGGTCCTGTAGCAGCACTGGCTGAACAGGGATCTGCTGGGGAGCAAAGAGGATGGGGGAGAATGAGTGGGCGATGGGGAATGCATGGAAGACATGAAAATTCACAGCAGCCAGGTTTGCTTAACTGCATTAGACACAGATTCTTTGAATTATAAACAACAACACAACCGTCAAAGTTAAGGATATTGGTTTTTGATAGGCAGCTGAGGTTAAAGCCAGCACAGGTCTCCAAAGGGATGTTTTAGCGAGTATCTTTTTTTCTATTTTTACTAGTACAACACCTTTTCCCATTTTTTTTAAATAAAAATGTGAAATTAAATTGAGTAAATACCTTTACATCACATCATAAGATCTACAGGATAAAAGCAAATGACCTGAAATGATTTTCCTTTTCAAAAATGAGCAAGTAATTAACAACAAAGCAGCAAAATGAAAAATATATACATTGCGAATCCAGAATTAGTACTGCAAAGTGAACATCCAAGTTGCCTTAGGGATGGTGGGAATAGCAGCATAGCATTCACTGGGGATTGGTTCAAAGATGTGAGTTTCAGGGTCGTTTGTCTGCTTTAGAAAACATTATGTTGGATGAGCAACATTTGATTCTGATGTGGATTTTTCAGCAACTGTGTGTTTTTCCCTAAGGAATGAAATGCAGCTGCAAGAGCTTCAACTATATACTTTGATAATCCACAAGCTTGCTGAAGTGCAGACAAGGGCTGAAACACGTGGTGCTGAGAAGAATTACCATCTTCGGGACTTAATCTGATTTTTAAGTTAAAACAAAACTGAAACACTTCTGTTTAGAGTGACTTAAGTGAAGAAGACAGGTGATTTAAAAAAGGACTAATAGACATAAGGAAAACAATTTTGTACTAAAACTCCTAATCCATACATCAGAAGAGCTTTGCTTTTCACAAAGAAGTCAAGACTAATCAATTAGGTCATTCATCCTAATTCTTTAAAAAGGCAAAATGCATGAGTGGCAACTGCTAATGTTTCCTTACGAAAATATGCAAAATGACAACATGAAAGATTGAAGATATGGAGGGGAGCCATTTAGGCTGGCTTCAACTGTAGCTCTGATGGATTTTAATGAGAGAAGAGGAAAAGGTTGATGTGGGGATTCTCTTCACAAGTTTGGTCTGTTTGTTTAAGAGAAAGCTCAGATTACGTTAATTAAACCGTGGCTTTCTGCTCCACTGTAAGGGTGTAATGCATACGTTATCAGCCTGCATGGCAGAGACATTCTTGAACCGCCTGACTGCTGACTGACTGGTATGCTGGCTGACTCTCCGTCGCCCCAGTCGACTGATCTGATGGCCCCAGTGGATTGCTGGGAGATCATAAAGCGTGACGTGAAATTTGCTCAGACAAAAACAAAATTCATATCCAAGGCTAACGAATGAGTAGCATGGGATAAGTAACAGGAAATAGTACTTCTCCAATGACATTTCTGCAGCACTGACTGGGGTAAATTACGGATGAAGTTAATTGTTCATCAGTTCCAGTTGTGGTTCTGGTTCTTGTAGCAGCATCAAAACAGCTCTTAAAATTAGAGCTATACTTACTTGCTGTATGAGAGGAAATTGGGCTTGGTGTTTGTAATTTTCTAGCTGTGGTTGCCCACCAAAGTAGAAGAAAAACATAGGAAATGCTAAGAGATGTGACAATCATTGCTTAGGTTTCTGAGGTCTTACTGTAACCTTGACTGACCTACTGTTTGCTGTTCATAAACATTGCACTAAAACCAAATGTGGAGTCAGTAAAAGATTATCGTTACAGGCTGGTAGTTATCTTTCAGCGATAATTCAGTGTGGCTTTTATTTTTTCAGTTTTTATTCGTTAAAATTCTAACTAACCAAGATGAATTAAATTAATATCACAGTCAAGTATAATTAATAGAAAAAAAATATCCACAATATTGCATGTACAAAATACCTTACATTCAACAAAACTGTCTAAATGAAAGCTTTTGCTACTAAACACATTTGGATTTTGAGTATTAAACCTAAATCGTTCATGTAAACCATATTTCATTTTGTCATTGGCAAACGATTAAAAATGTTTAAACCTCTAAGTATTTTCACAAGACAACTCATTTTTTTTTATTTATCAAGTAAGTGCCTCTCACTTCATATTTTTGCTCCTAGATTCCTGTAAAATGATCTCGATCTGCTATAACATTTTGTATGTTAAACATAAAAAAAGTGTTCAATAATCCCTTTCTTCCCTTTGTGGTCTATCACTATGTTCTTTTTTCACAGCTTGTGTGTTTCTTTTAGAGAAATGTTTTGAAGTTACTTCACTGTGCACTGCTCATCCAAAATATAAGACATGGGTTAAAACTGTCTGCGTGAAAGAAAAGTGAACCTTGAGGGACAGCAGCACTTACAGTAAATTATCAACCTGTCTGAAATCTTCCCTTGTAGGTCTGAATACTGAAACATTATCAGTAATAGCTTTTTAATAGGTCCAACAAGTATAAGAGGCTAACTGCTGGAGTGAGGGCAGGCATAAAAACACCTTTTTATTTGTATTTCAAATATATTTACAAATAATTAAGTGGCAAACTAAATCATTTTTCTCAGAAATTACTTGTTAGTCAAACAACTAAACAAAAATACATATTATTTTTAAATATAAATTGTAAATATATACTTCTTTCTGACTTGTAAAACTGATTTTGGATTGGAGATGTGAAGAGACTTGGAGATTTGGAGACCCAACACCTATAGCTGGGTGCTGGATCTCCCGCCACTCTAAACTATTCCTTAATTCAGTCTTTTTGATGTTTAACAGAAAACAGTTTTGGACAATTTTATCCATAAGTACATATTAACAACCCTCCTAGGGCAAACTCATCAAAAAACTCATCCCAGGAGTAAAAACCTTTCAAAATTCATAGAAACTCGTATATAACATGCATATGAGTTGTCATGAAGAAAATAAGTTAATGAACACAAATTAGTATAGTTTTTTATGGTAGCTTCACAGTCCCGTCTGATATTGTGTTGGTCACAGATAGATATATTTGATCAAATTTTAGAGCCAATGAATTTCCTGAAGTGCTAAAAGTAAGAAAAATGATTGAAACATGTACAGTGCACCCATTTTCTATCAACAGTAGTAATAAAGTTCTTTGAAAACACTGTTTATGCACCCATAAAATGTGTTCTTTTGCTCAGTGAGTATCACACCTAAGACTGCAGTCTTTTCCAGAATTTTGGCTTAAATGAAATGAGCAGCTCACGGTTTAGGAACGAGGATGCATTGCAGTTCATAACAGGCAATGACAGAGAGTCAGAAACCAGTTCACTGAGGCAGCTGTCGCTGTTGTGTGAGAGCACAAAGTCAAATAAGAAACTTTGAGGCTTTTTCGGGTATTATAACATGTGGTTGTGTGAAAACTAAGCATAGGTATAGAGGAGTGTGACAGACTTTGTCTTGGATGTTTGGACAGTAACAATATATTAGTGTATAAACACTATCAAGTAAAACAAGGACCAAAATGGAGATTTTCAGCTAATTCCATTCAACTCTTCCACAGTTGTTTAAGTAAAATAAAATTCTGGTGCACAAAAATGAACTGAATTTTTTATTAACTTTTACCCAAATTTATTTGTGTTTTTGAAAATTTTTTTTCATGGTCATAAGCAGTCATCATTCTTCTTTCTGGTAAATTATAAATACATTGGGCCCACCACATAATCCTTCTATATTTCTTGGTAAGATGTTGATCTGTAAGATGCAAATCACTAAAAATATATTTAAATTTACATTCAAGTTAGATATTTTTTATCCCATTATTGTTGCCAGAGTACATCCTTTAGGTTTAATGTTGCTCTTGCGCATATTTCTTGGCTACAAACATGCAAGTTAATTCAACAGCCTAAGGAAAATTGAAGTTAGAAAAAAAAATTACTTTGATAAAACTGTGGTTGCAAATATAAAAGAAAATAAACAAAATAAACATATTCTAGTTGTTCATTATAGAAAACAATGGATAAAAATGTATTTGCAATTTTATTTATTTCCAAAAACCTGGTCTCCAGTCTGAGCCACCAAGGTTATAAGCAAAAAGTATTATTCAGGAGTTAGTTGTGCCACCACCTCTTAACTTCACCCTGCCTTTGGCTCCTTGTGAAGGAAGCAAAGATTGATAGTTTGAAGTAATGTACATGTAGAACTCAACATGATTGTCTTGAAACAGATGAAAGGGCATATCTGCCTTGAACTTTAAGTGGCTTCTATCTTCTTATCATCTCCTGTTCTGCTCACCCCTCCAGGCTACTCAAAGACAGGAAAGATGGCAGGGGAGACAAAGAGCCCGCACCTCCACCATCTCGCCTTCCCTTTGTAGCGCTCTCTCCATCGCTGTTAGTCACACATGATTATGCCCTGTCAACGGCCGACCAAGTGTTGCTATTTGCCTGTAATAGCATCACAATCAGTGTCAATCTGCCCAGGGCTCAAATGCTGTTCACACTGTGTGTCCTTTGACTCTGCATTTTACATATGGTTAGCATACTTATATTTGGCCTGTTTGATCTTTTATGAAGATCCACAGTGCACTGAATACATATACACAGTTATTAACAATGTGCATTCCTCCATCTAAATCTCCACTTTAAGCAGTGTTGTCACTGTTGCCACTCTCAGAGATACACAATCAACTGCTCGTACTTGCTGGATCTGTTGTTTTGGCGACCAGCACGCAGGATGAAAATAAGACGGAGGTTGAGAATAAAAGGACTGATGGTTGAGAACGAAATAGAAACAAAGTAGGAGCTTCAAAGCGGCAATGAATCAGTGTTCATTTGCCTCAAGTGTTTCTGTCTCACCTTTAATCTATGGAAATGTATGGAACACAGGAAGTATAATTGTAAGGTGGACTTTGACCACAGAAATCTTTCAAGTGCTTGTTCCAGGAGGCCGTGCAGTAATCACTGTGGGTTCACTCCACTGATGATGGGGAGGGAATTAATTTACCCTGGAGAAAAACAAATTAAGGCTCTACTCAGCCCAGCGCTCTGTCACACAATAGCATATATAAATATTTAATCTTGGGCGATCCAGGTTAGCAAAGGTTTAGTACATCTCCATTTACACAAGGGCCTGCTCTCCAAGCTGTGGCCTCCGTTTCCCTCCAAGCTCTCCTCCTGATGAGTGCCTACTGCCCTCTGCTTCACCTCCCCGTCTTCCTCCTTTCGCTTTCCTCACTGCCTCTCCATCTCCAACCAATATCTTCCTTGCTCGTTTGCTCCTATTGCCCTCTCCTTTGCATGAACTCTTCACGTCTATTGTCAAGTCCTTGACTCCATCCCATTCAGTTGTCAAATGCAAAAAATCAAAAATGTTCACCAAAAGACAGAACTTGTTAGGCCTCAGCACCCTAAGCCCATCTGACTCTGTTGTATCACTTGCTGCCCCACAGACAGTGTAGAGTGTACCGTGAAAAACAGCATTCAGCTGACACAGTTGAAAACGCCACAAAGATTTATAGACTTGTGCATAAATCAAGTTCAGGGCTGCACTGTATTATAGGAACAACTCTCTTTCCTATTTAAAACTGGAGCTCTGATCCCGTTAAATGTTTTGAATTGCAATAAATTTACCCAGGCAAAAATGTGGGCTTTGTTATTTTAGCATCCTGTTTCACATTGCCTTCCAGCTGAGCAATAAAAAATAAGAGTGTGTCATATTATATTATAGGAAATAGAATAATATTGTAAAACAGCCTCAGACTGAATTGGACCTCACTTTGCTCTTGCTCCTTGTAAAAGAATACTTTTGGTTATGGGTCTCCTGAAAGCTTCTAGCCCATAGCTGTAGTGGTACAGTGCTGATTACATTAAAAGTAATAATGGCTGTGTTTGTCTTAAAATAAAACCGGGTTCTGTTTATAGTAGTTGATGTTGGCCGTCTTATCTATTGTGTTTGTTTCTAATGGATAAACATTTGGACTGAAAAGACTCTTAATACTCATCACTACATTTCACCATCCGTCCGTCCGTCTGTGCATGCAAGCAAATGCTTGGGATTTGTAATTTAAATATTTAGAATTAAATATTTTAATTAAATATAACTATTCAGCTTCCTTCAACTCAACCCTGTTCAATCCAATTAAATTAAATGAATGTTATTTTAATGCAATTCAGTTCAATGATTTCATTTCACTTCAGTTAAATTCAATTAAACTAAATTGACTTCATTTCAGCCAATTGAAGCGAGTCCATTGCAGTTTAGTTTGATTCTGTTCAGTTTAGCTACATTTTGTTAATTTCATTTCAGTATATTCACTCTCTTATTTTCATTTAGATCAGTTTATTTAAAGTTCCAAACAGTAACATTATTGAAACAACAGATCCAGTGAATGTCCAATTAAATCCAAATAATCCCAATTATAGAAACAAAATATAGCATTTCTTGAAATGCTGGAAATCCAGTTTCAAACTGATTATTTTGTCCCTTTTAGTCACTAATTTTGGATTGTGGCTAATGATCCAGATTGACCTGAAGCTTGAATTTTAAGGCAAAATTAACGGTCTGTTAAGATGTTCTTTTTGTAGTCTGGACGCTTTTGGTCTTCTCTTGTTCTAAATCTTATTTAAACTGGTCAGACTTTCAGTGAATTATTCTGCACAGAACAGAGATCCTTTAAAACAATAAGAGATTTAGAAAACCTTAGTTCTAGTTGTGAAATCACTAAAAAATAATATACCCAATGCTTTTTTTGCATGAGTGTCATATTAGAATGAGATAAATGAGAAAAGCACGTTTTATAGACTGGTCAGACCTTCGCTGAACAATGCAGCATGGATAGCTGACTCTTCAGAACACAGTTTGTAATTTTTTTATTTTTTAGGTAAAAAAAAGGGATTCCTAATTCTATCAACAATATTATTGAAATACATTTTTTCATATATTCATCTGGATAAATTATTATCAGATCAATCTTTGAATCACCTTATGTCTTAAGAAATGTTTTACAGAATGGCAATAGTGCGTTTGGTATGGGAAGGCAGAAGGAAAGACTGAAAAAACAACCATTGCTCTCAACAGGGGGTGTAGTTTTAAGGCTTTTTTCAAATTGATTAACATTTTCAAACAGCTGACACAATTAGGATTATATTATGTATTATCGATGCCTCTTTATGGATTAAAATGCAACTCATGCTGTTGATGGTATAGCCATAAGAGGGCACTTGATCCAAGGACCACTCAACCTTCATTTTTCCAGTCAGTGTAGTAATAGTTGGTTAACTACTCTAAATATTAACAACATGAAAAAAAGTATTTAAAAAATCAAGTATAATAATTTCTCTTAACCTGAAATGCAATACATACAAGAAAGTGACATTTTAAAGCTTTTTGCCATGCTAAATTAATACCTGAATAAATTTTATTGCACAACTTCTTCTGGGATGTCTTATCACAATGGAAAAACCCGCACTGTTTGCTTTCAAAATAAAAGCCTTCATTAGGAAAGAAACATTATGAAGGGATACTATTTAGAAGACCATACATCTGATTACACTGCTTCTTTGTGTCTAAATCATAGTATGTTGAGAGTTCCTAAGATGTAGTACCAATAGCACCCCTAAACAATCCTCAGCACTGGGAGACTATTCAAGTAACTAGACAAATAAATCTGCACACCTTAATTCAAACTACTTCAACAGGACTATGTAAGTTGTTCCCAGTAAAATACAACCCCCATACATACATGCTTGTGTTATTTTCCGACCTTTATATGAGCGTGACTTATCCCTTCGCCATGATGTTGTTGTTTTTGTGAGTAAAATTGGGCAATTAAAGCCACAGCAAGCCGATAATAGCTTCAGTGCGGAATGGGCGCGCGGGGGCACGCTGACACCCACTGTGAGAAACTGCACGCGCCCCAGTTACTTGTCCCCGCCTTGCCGTGACGAGGCTCGCGCTCTGATGAGAGGGGATGTAATGGATTTATAGCGCAGGAGGATTCCTGTGGGTCCGCAGCCGCTGTCGGCTTCGCCAACTAGTAACTTCTGTAATAAACTGGTGAGCCGCCTTCTTCGTAAACACGAGCCAAAGATAGGAAAGCATGCATCTCCACTGCTTTCCCACGGAGCGACACAGGTAGTTTACAGCAGCACACATGCTGCGCTCTGGAAACGGAGTTAAGTGAGAAAATCAGGGACGCTTTGAGGACTTTTTATGCTGCATGCATGTGTAATGCAATGTAATTTAAAGTTGGTTGTTTTTACAAATCAATGATCCATCATAACACTTTCTCAAAAAATAAATGTATTTTAAAAATAAGTCCCATAACGAAAAAAGTCATAATGTATCTTTAAAGCATGAAAACAATATTTTGTGATACGTTCAACAAAATGCAATAAGTTTGTTAGTTTGTTTATCAGCTCAATGTCGAAAAGAAGTGTGTGCTAAATACAGATAAAACTATTTTTGCATGTATATCTTCAGTGAATTTGGTCTAAGTGTCAAGCGTAGGGTCAAGGACAGTAAGCAGAATTTGATGTGGAAACCATCTTCCAGTTAGGTTTGTTACCCACCAGCCACAACAAAAAGTGTTTAAATACAGATTTGATTGAAACTGACAATTAATTGAGAGGTGTTTGCCTGTAACAACAGGTTAAACACAATCAGCACAACAAAGTAAACTACTAGCATTCAACTCAAACCATTTTAATGTGGCTACTAAACTTATATGATTTTTCTGTGTTCATTTACAAAATATGATTATGTAAAAATTTTATTTTAAATAATGAATTATATTCCAATGTTGCTTTAAAAAACACTATTATAACAAACTGTCAACACCCAATTTGAGGAAATTTTGAATGATTTGTCCAAAAAAATCTGATGAAAGTATCTCATAATATGAGTTTCTCCTTTGCTGAAAACTAACATTCCCTATAACAACAGCATACTAATAATAAATCCATTTGATTAATATACAGCACAGAATGTGTAATATAAAAGTACGCACTGGAGCCATATTGATTGATTGCACATTTAAAATAATACCACACTCTTAGTCAGTTAACATGCATAAATTCGTCCTTATCAATAAATATATTTATGTCATTTAGACTGAAAAATCAAAGTTTGCAAACTATTGCAGGATTTTGGAGTGTAGTCTTAATTAATATTGTTGGCCAGTTTGTAGTCCTGATATGTGCAAAAGGTATGACATGTAAGTGCAAAATATGATCCATATGAATAAAACTGTATTGGGAATAATTACGAGAGTGATCATGAAAAGAAGACACAAGCTTTTATTAGATGTTTTAATGTATTTTTCAGTTTGTGCACATCTGAAAAATACAGATGTGCACAAACTGTGTCTCTGTGGGCAGAGTTCGATTCCAGCTTCCTCCTGCCTCATGTCAATGTGCCCTTGGACAAGGCACTTAACCCCAAATTGCCTACCGATCTGCGTATCTGTGTATGAACGTGTGAGTGTTTGTGAGTGCGAATGGGTGAATGTGACTCTAGTGTAAAGTGCTTTGAGTGGTCAAAATGATTGGAAAAAGCGCTATACAAGTTCAGTCCATTTACCATTTACAGATGTGAGACCGTCTTGTGAGGCTAGTTACTCTGCCAATAAAGCTTTGATTTTAGGTGGTTAATTTATGATTTCTGTTGTCTGCTCCTCTTTGGTCCAACCTTTTAAGCTGACCCTCTAACCAGCTGTCACTTAGTCTCGCTGTGCCGTCTGCTTAAGTAGTCAATAGGTCCATCGTCAGCCAATTTATTGTTAATATGTCCATTGATCACACTCCCCATGGGAATGGACATCACTTAAGCCGATTTTAACTAAGTTGCCAAGTAGCATTACATGACGTAAACACCGTTAAATATTAATTCCATGAATCTCATTTAGATGTTCAGTGTTCTTAAAGCTAAGTTACCGGTTCTATGTAGTGAATATAAAATTTTCCGGGGTGAACTTTAATGACATTTTGTGTTAATGTCACGCAAATATAATTTGTTTTTTAGAGTTCCACTTTTATTCTTGATGGATTACAAACATATCAAGTCTAATCCAAATATCCCGTCTTTAAAATCTCATTTGATTGCCATGTATCACGTCAAAATGCAAACAGTGCTTAAAACTCCATGAGCACTTATTGAGTTAACAAGTTAGCTTCTTCTTTCCATCCCAGCTCGCTGCTCACTGGCAAGAGCAGCATTCCAGAACAAAAGAAACATTTAGTGTCTCCTTGTTTATTCCTGTGCTCGCTCTGTATTTATTCACTTCTGTCACTCATCTTTTTTTTCTCCTCCCTCTCCCCTGCGGCTTTCTCTCACACACAGTCATGGTGATGGTGCTGCAGCAGAGGGAGCGAGATCTTGGTGACCATCTGAAACCAATTATGGCGGCTCTGCAGCCACCCAGAAACTCTGTGACGGATGGGGATCTTTGTATTTATAGCTGGGGTAATTGGCAACATTCAGACATGCAGACACACACTTACACACACACACACACACAAAACACGAGGAAGTACAAAGCAAAAGACACTTTTAAATGTACACACAGTTAGGGTAGGTACACATTGTGTTTACACTCTGGAATAGACATTATGCACACACACACGAACAGGCCTCACAGGCAGCCGGAGTGGTGCAAAGTCCCTCTGCGCATGCATGTCTTGCCCGCAGTCAAAGTGACGTACCCTGTTTATGAATCGAAGATCCTTGTCATGAGAAGACAAATATGGCTCAAGGTTGGTCAGAGAAGCCTGTTTGTGTTTTCCACGGTCTAATCAGAGCCGATGTTTACTGCCCATCCAGCAGTCGGGACAGAGGTTGTGCATCTCGGCTATCTGTCTCGGCCTGTCAGCGCGTCAAACCTGCATGTGAAAACATATACAAAACACATCTGCCTCTTGTTAGGTGCCATAAATGGCTGCCATGTGGTCTGCTGATAAATAGGCCAGTCTATTTATTGGAGCTCAACAAATTGGCTACAAACACTGACAAGGACTAGAAGAACCATAAATATTGCTACGCGATGAAATCTTTAAACGTGCTGCAGGTACTTTACAAGGATCCCACTCATTTGCCTTTTTTATGTAGGAGGAGGTATTTCTTTTCACTGCTTTCTTCTTTCGCACACCGCCTTGTTAAATAGGTGTGGGTGTGGGTGGGGGACAATGGCACTCTCACCCCGAGCAGGTCTTAGGGTAAGTAGAAGGCTGGGCTGCTGCTAAAGCCATGCAGATCCGCCACTTGAGAACAAGAAGAGCCCTGCTATGGCGAACTCTCTGAGAGACGTAACCAGAAATTCCTGAATGAATCGGCAACAGACAAGCCCCAAACCCCGTGTAATTACATATTTGGAGTTTATCAGGGTTTATGCGAAAATGCACGAGCTTCCCTTCCCTGGTGGTCCTTAAACACATCCATATGTCCAGCATGTTTCCATTTCTGCTCCTCCTCCCTCTGCTGTCTCCCTTTCTCTTTCTTTTTACCCCCTCCTCCTTTATCTTCCTCATCTAATTTTTCCTGTTCATGAAGAATAGCTGTGTCGTACAGAGGGATGATGTGACCCATCGGAGTGGTGTTTTCTTATTGTTAAGTTGTTGTTGACTCTCCAGACTCACAGTATGACAGATCCAGTTTGGCGACTTGCAGCGTGCTGAGGCCATCACCAGCGAGCCGGAGCTCAGGGTGGAAAGTGTGAAGCTGCCGCTGGTCCACATCGCACAGGCTGGAGAACACGCAGACACACACGCCTACACACACGCAAATGTGTGGAGGCCTTATATCGTGTGTGGGCCACTCTTTTTTTTTCATCTCCATTCCTTCCCGTCTAAACCTCTCCCGCTCCTTTTCTCTCAGCTTCTCCCTGCTTGAGAAAACCGATCTGTTTTAAAACACGTGCTAAATATTACCATATTTACATTTTCCTGTTTCAAGAAGGCAGCAAAGTGGGAGTGTGTGTTATGGATTTGCTTTTGCTTTTTTCCTTTTCTTTTCTTTTTTTTTCCTCCCTGGAAGAGTCTGAGTCTGGGGGTCAGACTCTGAAACTTTAAACCTTTTTCATGCTTATTTGTTTTATGATTCTGAAGGGCACTGTGTTTACACTCAGAGTGCAACATCTGGATTAGATAATTTGTAGGGAATTAACCAAACTCATATGCTTATCAACCTCATCTGATTACATCTGTTTGATTTTTGGTACTTTTCTTTTCTAGCACCTATTGTGTTTTTTTTTTCAGCACACTTCTTGCATTCTTGTTATTTTTTTTTTCAGCAGATTAAGTCAACAATGTTGTTACATCTCTCCAGGTACAGCTGCCTCAAGATTAAATGATTTCTTATTCTTATTTAGATCATAGTGGTACTGTTTAATTTTCTACTCATGGCAAATAAATGTGAAATATAATTATGCTAAGAGACACTATCTGATCACATCCATTACACTCTAAATCCTGTCAGCGTTTGCATGCAGTAACAAATCAAAAAATCGAAGTCCAAATGTTAGAAATTATTTCCAAATTCAAGGTGTTTTGTAAACAAAAGCCAGCAGCAATAGGTAAGGGAGGGGAAATGCTTTCTGTCTGTCTGTCTATCTGGTTTTGTGACCAAACCCTTTTAAAACCTGTAAGTGCCCTTTTTCCCCCAACACCAGCACGTACCTGTCCCTGATGTGTAGACTATTTAAAGTGATTAAATTAGGTAAAAAAAGAAAAAAGAACATTTATATTTCAATATAGAAATGTTGACAAGGATTCAACTCATTTTAAAATCTGAGTAAAAAAGATTGTTGTCTGTTTTTTGATCTGTTTAAACATTTGTCTGCTCCTCCTACATTTTCCCATCTGTGTATTTTATTAGCGGTAACCACCAGCAAATATTATTCCCTCCTCCAGACAGTTAGTAAGATAAATGTCCCAAAAAGCCACCATCCATTGAAGTTATATATCTTAGCTATATGCAAATTATTTTTGTTTTGTCTAGCTAAAGGTAAACCGGTTTGAAATTACACAAAGGATTTTTACCCCTATGTTTGTATTGATCATCAGTAAGCATGAGACTTATCTTATATTTAGAATATATTTAAGTTAGTGTGTTACACCTCCAAGATTTTACCCTTATTATTCACATTAGAATTTACGTTTTGCTGTGTATAAAGTTTGTATGTCAATGAACATGCCAAAGGAGATGGAGCAACTTTACATCTACTCATCCAAACATCTAAGTTAAAGCAACAATCTAAATCAGAATCTCTAAGCAGTCAGAGATGCACGATGAAACATTTACTTCCTGCTCCTTTTAGTGCTACTTACTTTATCTGACTAAATCGTATCATCCCCCCTTCCGAGCCTTTATCATGCTTTATCTCTATTCTGCAATCCATTACAAAGCTCCCTGTGGGTCCCCTGGGTGATCTGCCCTGCTCGCCTCTAATCTGGCTGAGCTGCTGTGATTCCATCACTCCCGTCGAGCCACACAGAAAGATTAGTCGGCCTCTACGTCCAACAGATGTGTCCGGCGCTTGATTTGTGTGTGTTTTATTGACTCTGGCCATCTGTTAATACAGTTGCTGGTTTCTCCTCTTGTGTTTGTTGATGCACACAGGCAGGGGAGCTCGGTTCCAACAGAAACATTTAGCGAAGGAGAGATTAGAGGGAAAAAGAATGAAGGACAGAGGGAGAGTGGAGTTGGAGTAATATTTCACTTAAAGGGCCGCAGGTTTAACTTAGCCCGTGACTTGCGTCTTGCAGAACAGAAGCATTCACCCTTGTTTTCTGTGGAGTCGGCATATTGATTCGCGGTAACACATGAGCAGTGCTAGTTGATGGATGAGTCTCAGATGTTGAGCGCTTTCACAAAAACAGTAAGAGCTTGAATTCCTTTACTAGGAGGAAAGTGAAAGATGGCTTTAGATAACTAGAATTCCTCTTGGTACCATTCCTCAGATTCTCTCTCAACTCAAAGGGCCATAAGCTGCAGTTGCTGTCAGCATTCCACAGATTTTCCAGGTGTCTGTATTTATAGAAATATATGTGCATTTCTTTGCATTGCAGGAATATCTTCCTTTACACATAATGCGCAACAGTTGGAGGTGTTTGTATTAGGTCTTTGTGTTGTGATCTTGTGAACGTTCCACTCGACTCCTTGTCTTCATCCTTTCTGTGTCCCTCCTCCTTGCTTCACTCCCATGGTGTCTTTTTCCCTCTCCTCCTGTCTTACATAACACTTGCATGAATGCCTTGAAAGCCACCGAGCTTATGAAAACTTTTGTCTCTCATCAATTATCCCCGTCTCTATAAACTGCCGAGAATGTGACAGATTACACCTCCAAGCCGAACCTGCTCGTTCAACTTGAACTGCACCATTTAGTTTCCACCATTGACAGTTTACCACTAATATATTGCATATTTTTTCCCCTTCATTCCTCTAAAGCAGTCCCACTCTTAGCATTTCAGTATCTGTGAATAAAGCTCTAAGAGCCATTTGGCCATTTGGCTGCCTTGGTCTGTGTAGCTACAGTGAATCCCACTGTATTCTCTACGCGTTGTCACGATGAGGTGATTTCTTGATGGAGGCATCACTCGGCCAGCTAAAAAGCCCAGAACTCTGTGTGAACCTGCTGAAAGGGAGGTGGCAACTGGCCCGAGTAAACAGAGGGAGGGGGAACCAGGGACGCAGCCTGCTGAAGGGAAAAAAAAATCAGTAACTGGTCCTGTGAGAAGTGTGTCGAGCCAACACTTACTTACACTCGATGCGATTCAAGCTTTTTGTAGTTTTTAATGCAAGTGACTGTAGTTTTTAAAAATATATATATTATTATTGTGACTGTTTTAATAGAGTTGGATGGAGTTTGTGGAGTACAAATTTTATTGCGCAGTCTTTTTGAGAATATGATAATAAAGTTAATGCTATTGCTATTTTTTTTACAATTACAGATAAGATCAAGATTGGCTGTTAAATTTAACAACAAAAGACTAAGTCTTGTTTTTTTCAAAGGATCAATCAACAGTATACATTTTATTTGAAAGAAAATACGGTTCAGTTTGGTTCGGTTACAGTTCACTGAAACTGAGCGGATTGCATTGAGTCATTAACTTGCAGCAGTCACTCCTCCTGAAATAGCAGGTAGCAAAAACATTATTATGTGTGTGCATGTGTGACTCATCACCATTGTCTGTTTTTATCATATACTATTATTTTTTTTTTACTCTTTTTTATTTAAGCTAGCTCATCTTACCCAATTTATATAGTGTGTCTGTGTCATCCATAACTATTGCATTATATAAACTGTCTAGTTATTATTGACATACATTTATTTCTGAGGTTTTCAACTCCAGTCTGTTTCAACACACGTGAGTCAAATATTCAGGTCATTAGAAGGACTCTGGTGAAGTTTACTGAACACTAAGGAGGTAATTTGGCTATTTGATTCAGGTGTGTTGGACCAGGGAGACATCTAAAAGTTGCTGGCCCCTGGCCCCCGAGGCCTGTCAAAGACCCCTCGTATATTTTATGGTTTTCTAAACTAGCTAGATGGCAATACTATATGTGTAGTGCTCTTGTTTCAACATTTGTTGGCTTTTACATGTGTACATGCATAGTAATCATTAGGTTTGATGATAATTCTAAAATTTTTTGTCCTTTTATGTTTCTTCAGCCAAGGTGTCACAAAACAGATATTCACGTTGTTCTATTGATATTGTGCAATTTTCTTGTACAACTTTTAAAATGCTTTACAAACGTTCAAAATGTTAGAAATGAAATTATTTGAACATTAAAGTCATTCTTTGTGGGCACATAACATGATATGTATTACAAATGCTAATCCTTACCCAAAATGACAAAAATAGTCAGAAATGCTTTATCTCTGAAAGAGAAAAAGTGTACATAAAGTTAACCACAACAAAACAAAAACAGAGAGGTCTGCAATGTTTCCACCAATAACATTGTCAAAGGAATAATTAAACGCAGGACGACTTAGCCAAAAGTACTTGTTTGAAAAGCAAATCAAAGGATGCTGAACTGATGCCAGAAACTAAACTGTTAAACATTGAACCATGAGCATTTTGGTAAAGAAAGAAAAATGCAATTTAAGTTAATCGCAGCAGAATATCCATTGGTGGCTTCCTCAAAGAAAGAGAAACAGCTAAACACAAAAGCTAAGCTGGGAGCAGTGGGGGACGAAAATCAAAGAGAGTCGATGAGCTGAAGTTAATGGTGAAAATACCTACATCAAGAAGAGACACAGCAGAACACAAGCTGTGGATCAGGCTGTGGCTTGCAAACGACAGAAGCAGAACAACAACAAAAAAAGTCACAGCACTGATTATTGTGAAGCTTCAATGCAGAATGCATTAGGGTCTGTTTTTTAGTGAACATAAGGAATATGGAACTTTAACAGGAGATGCATTTCTAAAGATTTGTAACCTTTGTTCAGTCTTCAAGATAATTTTCCGGCCGTTTATTGTTATATTTCAGGTTCCTTGTGCATCTTTAACCATGCTGTCTGCACTAATAACATGGGACATGGGAAATATGCCACCATATGCCTGCAAATGAACAAAGAAATATGGAATATAATGATATCACTAAGTCCAAGTAGAACAATGGGCGAATTAAGCCAAGCTGTTTTGGGTTTGGTGTTGTAGCATCCGGAACATTCAGGTGTTAAAAAAGACAAAATACATTTTTTTTAAATTTTATGAAGTCTGGAAACCAGCATGCCTTACAAAGCATAATAAAGTAGCTAAACAACTAAAATTGCAATTGCATGCCATATTTGGCTCAAGACTTTAAGGATTCTGCTGAAAGCAGAGAACAATAGTTGGAAAAATCTGTTTTGATCCCCTAAAAGTTTAAACTGTGATGTCATTGCACTTTAAATGCGCTGAAGTCATCCTGTCTACCCACAGTGGCCAGTTGGCTTCTTTGTTACTATTTTTTATGTAATAAAAAACACCGCCTGATCCATGTCCTAACCCAGTGCTACCTCACCACATTCAGGAAGCAGATAATGCTTTAATGGGTAATTATTTAGCTAACTGACCCCACAGTCTTAGGGGAACTGGGATAACAGGGTGATGGAGGGGAGCGGGGCACAGGTGAGAGTGGAGGGGATAGGCCTAAGGTGTTTCCTGTGTCACATCACCGGTGGAGGTTTCCCATCAACCCCTTTGAACTCAGACGAAAAACACTGGAAACACTTTCATCGTGCCGATGTGTCATCACAGCACAGTCCTATGTATATGTATGGGTCTGTCTGAAAATATACAAAGACCAATTTGCCTGGGACAGTCCAACCTCAGGATAATGAATCGCATGTGATGTGCATCCGATACGCAGCCTGAGTCATCACCAGATGTTTCAACAGGATTACTTCCAGTTCTGGAGTGGGGCAGTGGATTTTCAAAGTGAAACCCTCAACGCGTTTCGTCAAACGACAGAAGGAGTCAACAAACTGGCATGAGGAGCAAAACAAGGGCGTTTAGAAGGTTTCCACACCGGAGTGCTCTTAGTGCCTCTTAGAAGTAGACCAAAGTGTTTGTCATGTGTGTAATTGGGAGCACACATGCCAAATGAGAGAAGTGCTGAGGTCAAGCACAGAAGAGGAAGTAACTTATGTACTAAGCCATTGGATAAAAGCTTACAGGTGGAACCAAACACAGTCCTGCACATGCAAGCTGTGGAGGTTGTTTTTCCTGGCGTCTGCCACTGCATCATGTGTTTGCTCATGCAAAGGGTTGCTAATACCCTGGACAGTGTGGCGCGTCTGCTTTTTGCTCTTCCAAAATATAGTGTAAAGTTGTGAAGCCTGGTGCAAACGTTGGCAGGATGACATACGCAGGATCGTGGCCTCTCATCGCTCAAAATATATACGCAATATCTTGAGTTTACAGCTTGATCTGCACTGAGTTTAGGGTGTCATCTGCTTTCACCTTGGAGATTAATGGTATTTTGAAGGAGGGGGGCAGGGGGTGGAACTCTGGGAGGCCTGAAGTGTGTGTGAACCTGTGTGTGGGTTCCAGCATTTGCCCCTGTATGTTTCTGGCTGTGTGCATCAGAGAGGGAAGCCCAGCAGGCAGTGTTGTTGTAGGTGAGGGTGAGGAGCCCCCTGATGGGCAGCTGTGGCAGAGAGGCCAGCTTTGATCACAGGCCCCAAAGGAGGAGGAGGAGGTTATAAAGAGAGAGACAGGAGGGGAAGCAAGAGCTGCAGAACCAGGATGACTGTGTGCTTAAATTGGTTGAACCTTTTCAAACGAGACAAGCCGCCTGCTCTGCTAATGTACTCATCTGGTTTTACAGGTGCATATAAAATAAATAAATAACTAAAATATATTGTCAAACATGCATGCATTTTGGCAATTAACTTCAAAAAGTGATACATATACGTTATATTGATACATTACACAGGAATCGATTTATTGTCATTTTATATATATGTTATGGTTCAGACCCATGAAAACTCTGTTTCTAACAAAATTTGAACATTAAATTTGACTGAATTAAAAAAAAAAGTTTTATTGTAGAAATGTTATAGTCCTTAATCATGCGGAAACTTGCTGAGTTGGCAGCTGTCCTGGGAGAGAATCATGTGAAACATATGGAGGGTAGCCTTTATTTCTATTTGTACATGTCTCTTGCAGATTGTTGAATGAACTGTGCTCCATAAACAAATTAGACTTCACTTGACCATAGCTAAAGTTTTGAAAGAGGCTGTTCCAGATTTTGTGCCCAATCTTATCAATGGAAAGTTGATTGAAAGGAAAAAGACGGGTGATCAAAAAATGTGCATAGGGATTACTTTGTCACTTTTATAGTAGGGTAACATTTTTGTAATATTGCTCTTAAAATTTTGGTTAACTGAAATAAACACTTCAGATATACCACCGTGTAATAAATCTTTGAGTTTCGCTTTTAGACTAAATTTCCCAACTAATTTCAAATGCGGCTTCATCTAAACTTCCTTAGCTAATGACAGAAACAAAATAAGTCCTGCAAGTTGTGGTGCAAACAACTGGATAATGTATACATCCAGTAAGCTCCTGGCAAGGAATTGATTGTCGCCAGATAGAGTTACCAGCGATTCTGTGGGAATCACAGAAGGAGACGACCTAACCAAGGGCATGTGTGCAGGGAGCGGTGCGGCCAGAAAATGTATTCAAACCAAATTCATGTGTTACCCAAGGTGGCTGTATTTAATTGGGGCCCCTTTGTATTTCTTAACGAGGCCCTCTTGCTACAATCTCTAGACTCCCCATCATCTTTCGGCCTTGTGCATTTAAATCCGGTGCTTTGTTTGCAATCTTTCACTGTTTGAATATTTTGCATAATATTTTCCTTCTAAAAATTCTCTGAGAACCGAATGAGATTCATTCCATGAATGGTTTTAAAATCTGATCTCTTTATCGCGGGAAATTGTCTACATAGGGGCTCCTAAAAAAAAAGCACCTGCAGCGCTTAAGGGTAAAAAAAAAAAATTATACTTCAAAATGAAATAAACGCATAAAAGTTGTCTTTGAACCGCGGGGCCCTGCAGTCTTGAGGAGTCTCCTGCCTTCTCTGCCAAGCACAACTGCAAACATCCCCCCGATGTTCGCTTCTATTGGCCTTGACGCACACCGAGAGAAAATTCAATTTGACAAAATAAATTAATACCAGCGCCCCACTGCAACGGACGTGCAGCTGCAGTGTCATGTAGCTGGGTCTGCTGGGATGTAAGGCACTTGTAAAATGTGTCAACGTTGCAGCGCTTTTCACTCTCTTTTTTTGAGGGGGATTCTGGATTACTTATAATAGAAAAGTTATTATTATTATTATTATTATTATTATTATTATTATTATTATTATTATTATTATTATTATTATTATTATTATTATTATCATTATTATTTTGTATACTTTAAGAGTTTATTTGAGTTAGAAGTAATTGCTTAGTTTTTTTTTGTTATTTTGCTGGGTTGGTCTTTTCATGTGGCTTTAAAAGCAGGGCTCTGCTCCACAGAGAGGCGGTCTGCGGCTAGACTTCAGAGAAGTCACACTGACGGTGATGGACTCTTGCATTTAAGGTACTGCTGTTTGTCTGTTTTTAAACCTTCTTTGGATGTCCTTGTACATGTTCTACACCTCTTTGATTTGTCCACCTGAAGAAAAGCTTAATAAAATTCACTAAAGTGATCTCCGGCCTTGCCCAGTCATTTATGTTTGAACAAGTCATAATAGAACCCCGTCACAATATATATATATAGGTGAGACCAATTTGCCCCTCTTAATGGTTGCTATGGGAGATTCAATGATTTCTCAAACACGAAAGAATCAAAGCAACATTCCAGTTTTGTTTTATTTTGATGAGGGAATAACACAACATAATTTTACATAATACCGCCCCTTTAATAGCGTTTTACATTCCAAATCTTCAATTGAATTTGTGCTATAAACATCTAATATAAATGGAAAGTTGAATGTACTAAAAATGCCCTAAATGTCCACACACGAAAGCATAGTTTTAGTGCTAAAGTTGAATGGTGGAGATGTGAGTTAATTGTATTTTCATCATCAGGATACGTACTATTATAGTTGTTTGTTTTCCTGATATAATGGGACCTTAATTGTAATGTGAAACAATGTGGAAAGTGAAAAAGGATATTTACATGAATGCAGGGCCTTATAGTGTCCTTGTACTGCTGTAAAACAGCTGCAGTTCTAAAAAAACAAAAAAACAACAATATCAGCACAAAAGTCAAATCATTTGATATCTGCAAGAATATGTATTCTGACATTCTGTAATGGCGTTAGTGTGGCAGGAAGATTTTTAGTAAGTTTTGTTTGGGAGCTCATGTAAGATGTACATTTGACACTGGGAACTTTTGCCGTACTATCTTAAATTTTTAGCACACTCTTACAAAACACCAACTTTAGATTTAAGTTTTCCTATAACTGCACTGGGTGTCAAAGATTTAGGTGTTTTCAAGAAAGAGAGATGGAGAGAGGGAAAAAAATAAATTATCTTGTAAGGTGCATGCAAGACTGAATATCCTGCATGCTGAACATTAGCAAAAAGTGTGAGCAAAGCGTTTTCAGGTTCCAGAGGAAATTTGTTTCTGATAAAAAATTCAGCACAGGAGCAAAGCATTGGCTAAGTGACAAGGAAAAGAAATCCAGCAGGAGCAAGTATCCCTCAAGTGTTACAAATGACCTGCGCAAGCTCTTCCAGGGACAGAGAGTGGGGAGGATGGGGAAGCTAAAAAGGAGAGGGACAGGTGAAACAAGGTCAGTGCTCAACTTCCAGTGAACATTATGAGAGTTGATAATCTCCAAACCCCTCACCCACACACAGCACCCTCCCTGCATGAGTGTTTGCCCGTGCATGTATGTTTCTTTCTTCCTGTTTGTTGGTATTAATCCTGACATCCTGAAGCTTCTGGCTATTTGCTTACCCTGTCCTCTTTTCTTTAGTTAAGGCAGATCACAGACACTCCTAACAACACTCTCATGCATATCCAACATTAAACATATCTGTCCTGAGAGCATGGTTCTGGGCAAAATATCACTGGAAGCAAAGCACATTTCACATATAAACTGTGTTTACTATGAACATGTGTAGCCTTCTGCTGTCTACCACAACCAGGTGTAAGTTTTACATTAATGTATATAATTTGTGACCATATCTGTTTGCTCATACTTTATTAGTCAATGCTATGGTGTTGGCCACATAATGAGAATAATGATAATGAGGTGTGTAACCTATAAATTCCCAAAATTAAAACAAAAGCTGATTTCCTCAGCGTTTTACATTGCAGTCAATCATTGCAGTTTTCGTTCAAGATTTCCTGAATATGGCAAACGCCTAAACAGCATATTCAAAGTTGTGAATCATTAATGATAAGACGAACTCTTAATTTGTTTTGACATTGTGACATTTTTATCTGCAGCCGTTTATTGAAGCATATTTAAAAGGAAGAGGGGCAGATTCAAAACAAGCAACCATGCGACCACGAGTTTCCAATTAAGTTACTCTGATTTTAATTTTGATAGTTCTCCCTCAAAGCTCCAGTGTAGTAATTTAATTTCCTTGCACCTGAGTGGGTTTCAAAGCTGTCTTTTCAATCCACAAAAAAAAAAGGCATTCAACATGTGTTCTTGTTTTTAATTGTTGTTAAGGCTATGAAACCTGTGGTGCGTAACAGTTCATTTTAATGGTTCTTGAAATAAATTTTATGAGAACTTTGGGCAATCACATTTTTACACATTTTTAAAGAGTTAAAATGGCAAAATTACCCCTGAAGTTGAAATGCTACAATTTCCAGATCAGCTTGAAAAAGCAGATCTGATGGGTAGTCATGTTTACCCATCAGTACATCATCTATGTAACTTTACTTACAGTGGAGGAACAATCATTATTTCTTTACATTTCACCACAAAACTAAATACACCAACAAATATTTAATGATACTAATAATAATACTAATAATAATATAATATCCATAATAATAATATAATATCATATTCTTCAAATTTTGATCACAAACAATGGCCAGTCACACTCCTTTAAGCTTTTCCGTTGAAGAACAGATTTCATGGTTCTGGCCTTTGTGTTCCCTTTGGTCTACAGTGGTCCATTTCCTGGCGTTGAATCATAAGTACTAATTTTACCTGAGGCAACTGAGCCCAGCAGTGCGTTAGATGTCGTTTTGGGTTCTTTTGTGGTCTCCTAGCCCAGCAGTCGATTCACTCACTGCTGGGAAGGTTCACAGCTGTTCTGTGTTTACTTCATGAGGTTTGTGTTTCAATTGAGTCCTAAAAATGCTTTCTCAAAACTTCCCAGATTAACAAATGTCTTACATTTCTTTCAAGTTCAGAGAAAGATTTCAAGTTGGAAATCAAGTGCAAGTTATCTGGCAGTAATTAACACAGGTGGTGGATGCTGAAATGAAATTCAGCAGCAACAAAAAGAAATGTATGCTGTAAAAGGTGATTCCTGATTATATGAAAGCAGTAGTGTTGCTTTTTGAGATCGGACCAAAGAATATAGAACTTCTTTTTGAATTTATTCAGGTAAAAAAGAAGAAGATGAAGAACAAGTAATTAATAAAGGACAGTGTTTTTTATTAGCACTATAACCTATCCAAGCCAATAAAGCAAAGTGTAGAAGAAAGGCAAGTTGACATAACATGGTCTGGTTGTTTAGCCTAGAATTGCTTAACTCTCAAAATTGAAATAACTTGTTGTTACACCAAATATCTGAATAAAACCTGCTTGTTTAATGATCAGCATCATAACAGAAATTCTGTACTTAATTTCTATTTCAATAAAGAAATTAAAATATGGCTAAAATGAAATGTGGTGTTATGTTTGTGTCTAACATGTAAGGACTAAAGTTTTTTTTTTTTTTTTTTTTGCTTTAGAATTCCCTTCCCTTCTCTTTTACCAGAGTGTCTTTTTATGAGAAGTTTGATGCTTTCAAACTGGTACCAGTGGACTGAAACTTTTTAAAAGAAGTGGTCTGATTTTAGGTTATCACTAGGGCCCAAGAAACATCTTAAGGCTTGCACTGCTGAAAACTTTTACTTCTCAGTTGCAATGACAACAAGAGGAGTACTCGGTCGGACTGTCCCAGCTGATAAGAGCCGTCAACTCTAAATACTCTGCTTCTTTTCTTCAATGCATTGCTCTCATGTGGAGGTGCAGAGGGGACTTTTCTTTGTCTGAATGCCTTCATTGGAGTGATTACTTATGGGAGGATGGGGACAGAAAAAGGATGAGCTAAAGTGGAACAGTCCAGCAGAGGAAGCTGAGCATTCATAAAAGAGAGTCCCAAGTGACTCCACTTATTCAGTCAGTCAAAAAAAATCCTTCAGCAGACCTTGAATATCATACTTTTCGAGTATAAGAGGAGACAATTTGCAACACAAACTCATTTATTTCTTAATCTTTTTTTTCTTTTGACCTTTCTGAAGGAGTGTTAACTGCAGCATATCTCAATTCCCATTAGACAAAAGGTGGAATCCAACCTGGACTGTCATATGCAAATAATGAGTCCACGTCATTTTAGAAGCACTTATAGACATGCATGTTTTTTGAGTGTGGAAGTTCACTGCAATACTGGGAGAAAACCAAGACAGGCTCATGGAAAACATGTAAACTTCACATGAAAGGATTGCACTACGATAATCTGAACAACAGAATTTGTTGTGGCAAATTAACACTGATAACATGTCAACAGCTGCACAATACTGTTTATAGGCTGATGGCAAAGAAAATAAAAGAAAAACACCATGAAGAGCTAAGAAACTCTGTTATTAAGCAAAATAAGAAAAACATGTCCCAGAGAACAGTACTTGATGACAAGAAGACGAACCGTACATCTCCACATTGTTTAATTAATGAAGACATTTAATACAAAATAACTACCATCTCACAAAGGGACTTTTGGCACATTTCTACTTCATTTTTGCAAGACTTCCTTGCTTTAATTTGGCATAATATCCAATTTGCTTTAGGAAATGAACATTTGTAGAGTTAGAATATTTTCTGTTTTTTACCTTGGATTGGTCATAAAGTCTGAAATGAAAGTAAAACATTAATCTACAAATTTCGATTAACTGAAAAACTGGAATTGAGTTGAAGGCAAGCCTATAACCTTACATTTTTCTTGAAAAGAAAAACAATATACTCATATATATATATATATATATA
>CAEGAE010004480.1:0-64324 GCA_903067095.1 Girardinus metallicus
TATATATATATATATATATATATATATATATATAAGCTTTTTGGTCTGCTGCACATGGCTTTATAAATCTGGTGGTTTTCATTGAAAGTTACTTGTGGCTTTTGGACCAAAGTGCACTTTTAGTATAGATCCTATGCAGTGTTTTCTAAATGAGACCCCTGGTCTGTGTGCAGCACAGCTGATGGTTGTGCTGCAGAGCAGGGTGCAGACGCTGCAACTTTCTGGCCAATCATCCACCACAGATCCTTAGGAAACATGACCTGCTGATTCCCATTTTGGACGCTTTTTTTTTTTGTCTAAAAAGTGACTAATTACAGCCACAAAATAAGTTGGCAACAGTGGGATGACTGTGGTTAACCATGCAGGTGCAGATGTGAGTTGCTGGGGGGGGTCTGCCAGTCCTCTCTCACAGCAGTGCAAAAGGGAACAGTGGCCTTTTTATATGGTTTTGCAGAAGTAGTTGAGACCAGTTGATTAGATCAGTTTCATGTGAAAGCAGAGCCTTTCTCCCAAAATGAAGGAAATCAGGCTGATTTATGGGTGCAGAGCTGTGGATCTATCAGCGCCTCCAGACTTACCGTGTGTTGGTTGGTCAGCCAGTTGTCCATCTTCTCTGTGTTCACATGATGGATTGAACAGATAATGTTTGACATGTTGCATGTTGAAATATAGTCTAGTATTCATGCATTCATGGTGCTGTTAACTCACTGTTTTCTGATAAACTTCTGATGCTGCCTCTGATGATGATTTCAGTTGCATTAGACTTCCTTCTTTACATTCATGCCTTTTACACACTGCTGTAGTGTCAAAGTGGGAAGCCATTTTTTGTTCTTACTTTCTGCTTTGCTATTAATGGTAAATTTTAGTCAGAAATAATATCTTTTACCTTTCCTCAAGAAGAGGTGAGCTAATAATGTTCTGCCAGTATTTTGTCACATGTCTTGAATCCTGACAAGAAAATTAACTGCATTGTTGGAAACGAGGGGCTAATGAGCGCTTCCTTTACCCAGCATTCCCTGCTAGTTTCTAGCTAGCTGTATCAACTCTTTACAGAACAGAACAAAATCATTTTCCAAATATAAAGAAAAATTTTTCATAAATGTTGGCTCATTAAGTGCATCACATATATATATTGTATGATTTAATCACATCAGAGCTATTGAATAAATGTGATCTTTTTTTATCTATCTAAAGCTATCAAATCACTGTCTGGAGGTAGTTTTTATTTGCCAGGGAGTCTAATCTGTAAACTTCATTCATAGGAATTAGGTGAATATATTGAAAAAATACTTATTTTCTGATCCACAGTATTAAAATTTTATTTGACCAGCATTATTATTTTAAATTTTACCACTAAAAACTTGTAATTGCTTTTTTGGTGTTTGCACTGACATATTTAGTGATGAAGTAAGACCCAAACAAACATAAAATGTAACAGTTTTAAAGGGAATGCTGAGGGAAATCCAGACTGAGTGTTCGGATTATCTGAAGAAAGATGAAGCTTTTCAAGATGGCTGTTATTGTCTCTCACCCTGAAAGTTAAACTCAAAATTTTCCATCCATCCATTTTCTTCCGCTTTATCTGGGGTCGGGTCGTGGGGGTAGCAGCTTAAGAAAGGAGGCCCAGACTTCCCTCTCCCCAGCCACTTCTTCCAGCTCTTCCAGGGGAATCCCAAGGCACTCAAAATTTTCACAAATTAATTTGTAATATTAAAGTACCTGACCAAAATCTAAAGGGAACATTTGGTAGGATTCGCCACAGGAAGTGGTCCAGCGGTCATTGTATCAGGAGAAATACCTCAGTTAGAACAGGACACAAGTATTTACAGTTGGGTCAGGTACTGTTACTCAGAACCAACTTAGGTTTTAGCCCCATCGCAGTTTGGCCTGTTGACTGTTGTTGACCTTTGGCTTTTGCCTGATCAGGTCACTCTGTGGCTGAGCCACCGATGTCTCAGTGGTTTGTCTCTGGGTTCAGATTCAAATTGTGACTTTGTTGGAGAAGCTGGCTCCAACAAGGTCCTTTGTTTGTCAGGCAAAACCAAAGGAATCTGCTGGAAGATTCTAAATATCTTTTACAATGTTGATCCAGTTTTGATTGATTGGGCTCCTTGTTGAATCTGGTTCCGTTTCTTTAGCATCAGTCCATCATTGTCTGTCATGATCTAACTATTATTATTATTATTGTTATTTATTATTACTTGTTTTCACATGTTTGCTCTGGTGTTGTTGTGACACCAAGACCAAACTGAATCTGTTGTTCCTTCCCATCTTTTTGTTGATATTTGTGTGTGTGTGTGTGTGTAGTACCATCCAGACCGTCTTGGAGGTGAAAACTCTGCAGGGTCTAGTGTGAAAACATTTCTTGAAGTTGATGCAGCCTGGAAGATTCTTGGTGACCAAACCACAAGAAGAGAATATGACCTGCAGAGACGAGGTGAGGGCGACCATTTCATTTCATATTGTTGCTACTCCAGCGTTTTTCTAGAGACACATCAGCCACATCTCATTCTGATTAGAGACAGCCAGCTGCTTTTGAATATTTAATATTTTCATATTTGGCTGTGTTGCCATATTGTAGCATTGCTCTGCTTAAGCCCCTATTGAGGGTGTCTTTTCAAATCAGTGGGTTCATATTTAGCTAAGCAGCCTTTCTCTATGCTTGTTGGCATGTTGCAGGAAATATTTAAAAAATAATATTGCAAGTCATTCTCCAAGCTAACCTGAAGTTTACAAAATCAGCCAACATAATGTAGAGAAGAAATCTTCTTTCTTTTTTATGGCACATTCATGAGAAATAATTAGAACTTTTTTGAGTTTAGCAAATCTCTGCAATGAAACAAAGAGTGAAACTTTTAAAGGGTGTGAATACTTTCTGTAGCCACTGTAACTGCAGACACTGAGGAAATAAATGTGGATGTGTCTTCTTATTCAGTCTGTGGTTTATTATTAGGTAAAACTGACTGTGGGCATTCCTCCAGCATGTCCTGTTCACTCATCTGTTGGGTCAGATGAGTGAATGCTGCTTCAGCTGCTCTGCTTCCTGCTCTCAACTGTCTTCTTGAGGTCTTGATCAGATGTTTGATCTCAGCTAGCAGAGCTTCCCCAGATTTGCTAGAATAAGGCGCAAGCTGTTCTGATTGATATTTATCTGGTCTACAATTCCAACCACAGGTTTTATTGATCCACTTCTCTAGTCCTCTGGTTTTACTGTTTTTATTTAATCTCTGCTTTCCTGCTAAAAGGAGATGGTCCCAACTGGAATCCACCCAGTGACCACCCAGTAATTTCCCTTTCCTGTTTTCTTTAGTATTTAATATTTTGAGGCAGAAACTGACATTTTTAGGAACTGTGCAGTTGAAAAATCTTAAAATAATTCATGTTTGTGGTATAAATAACTTCATGTCAAGTTAAATCAGTTACTATCCAGTGGTTTTATCAACAGCACTAAACTTCAAATGTATTATTGCCATCTTTCAAATTTGTCAAGATTTGAAGTATCTGCAGAGCATCTACAAGGTATTCACAGCGCCTCAGTTTTTCTACATTTTGTTATATTACAGTCTTATTCCAAACTGTATTAAAATAATCTCTTTCCTCAGTTGCACACACAAGTACCCTATTATGACAAATATGGAAAATGTTTGAGTATTTCGTAAATTTTATAAAAATAGAAAACCAGGAAATGTCATTTTCATGTTTTTCTTTTGTCAAACTTTAAATATTGCTAAGAATAAATATCTTCACATGTTGATGACGTCATAAGATTTACACTCAGTGAACATGGTTGAGGCTTTAGTTTTTCTGGTCTGTTTATGCAATAAATAAACATTTCAAAATTGTTTGACTGTCGTGTCAAACAATTTAATTCAGTTTATTTATATAGCACCAATTCACAACAAATGTCATCTTAAAGTGGTATAAAAAATCTTTTTAATTCAATCGTACATACATTCCAATTGATCCTAGTTATCAACTAATTAATTAAATGAGTTTCAAATGTTTCTAAGATAATCCAGAAGGTCATCGTCGGGCTGACCCAGCCATGACCCGCGTTCAGGGCCTGAGTCCTACAGTACATGACCCTGTCCAATCAGTCCTCCAGACGGTGGAGTCATCCTGTACCCATAGTAGGGAGGCACCCCAAAGCATGATGCTTCCACCTCCATGCCCCACAAAGTGAAATCTTACCTGGAGCCCCCGTCTGAGGGAGACTAACAGTTATTTGGAGTTTCTTCCATTTTCTAATATTTGCTCCAACAGTTGTTACCTTCTCACCAAGCTGTTTGCCTGTTGACCTGTCAGTCTGTCCAGCCTTGTCTGCAGTTCTGCCCCTGTTGTCAGCGCTTTGGTCTTCCCCATAGTGGAGAAGTTGGAGTCTGATTGAGTGTGTGGACAGCTGTGTCTTATTAAGCTAACGAGTTCAAACAGAGTAATGGAGGATATCAGGTCTGTTAGAGATAAAATTCTTTGGTAGATGATCAAATACTTATTTCAGGTAATAAAATGCTAATTATTTGTTTGAAAATCACACAATGAGATTTTTATTGTTGGGATGACAAGTCATATATTTTCATCTAAGGAGTTTGAAAAAATTAAGTTTTAATATTTTACAGTAAACAAATACCCCCTGAGTCCTTCCAACACCCCCCCCCCACCCCAAACCAAACCAGGGACTTTCCTGGTGAGACTCAACAGTGCTAATAATCTCACTACTGCTGCCCCTCATCAGTGGTTCTAGTGCAAATTATCACTAGATTAGCAGCCATTTTTCTTCACTTAGTGCAACACTAATTAAGACCTACACCAAATTTAGCACTAATTATTAGTGCTTCAAAGTATTTATCACCCTCCAACGGTTCAGCTTGATAATCACTCTGTTCTCAACAGTGAATTGTTGTAAAATGTGTGAACATCTGTCTTTTCATCTGTCCATTTTTATTTTCAATCTGTCCACATCCCAGCCCTCTTTTAATGTTGGCCATCTCTCTGCTTATACAAATACAGTGCATCAAGGATTTAATATACAGAATTTAACATTTTTACCAGTCTATGGCAGAGCTTTATTCTAAAGCTGATTACAGATTTTTTTTTCCCTTGCATATTTTTCTCACAAAACTTCACAATGATAAAGTGAAACAGTTTTTCAAGTTTTAACACATTTCTCAGATAATAAAGAAGTCACATTCATAAATGTCCCTAGCCCTTTGGTAGAACACTGACCATACTTCAGAAGCTTCTTCAACCTAACTTGAGTCCAGTTGTTATAAATCAAGTTGATTGGACATGACATGAAATGTTTATTTATTGCAAAAACAGACCAGAAAAACTAAAGCCTCCGGTTTGACCTGAACTTCAAGCATCAAACCTGGACAAAAATCACCTGGACTCCAGCATTGGTACTCTGAATCCTAGTGGTGGCAGCATCATGCTCTGGGAGTGGTTTTCTGTTGCAGGAACTGGGTGACTAAATAAAGGGTAAGAAGAAAGCAGCAACTTGAGAGTGAACCTTTAAATGTGGTCTAGTCAAAACCCAGACTTAAATCAGCTGAACATCTAAACTAAGCATGTCTCAGCCCATCCAGCCTGACTGGGCGTTAGGTGATCTGGAGAAAAGCCCAGCTGGCCGGCAGCATGATGCTGGGGAGCAACCGCTGCATTAAGCTCACCAATTCAAAGTCATTTAAAAGGTTTCTGTCTGAGGAACCTTCTTAAACCTATTTCTCTTTGTCAGACTGTTGCTACAACCAAACCTATTCTACTTGTTAACCGCCAGCTTCTGTGTAAAAAAACATCAAATTTAAAAGTTCAGATTAAGTACCTCTGGCATAAATCACGGCTACTTTTCAGAATGGATTTATGTTAAGTCTGCTTTGGTCTTGGCCCCATTGGCCCAGATGTGACCTTTGGCCTCTAGGACTAAGCGATCTGGATTTCTACTTGTGCTACTGCTGCAGAGAAGATGTTAACCACCTGTCCTCTGTTAAATCTCCCTGCTGCTTCTTTAGCTTCTGGCTTGTTGCCTTGGTAATACAGTATTGACCACTTTGATGCTGGAACACCCATCCACTGACACTGGCCATTTACATTGTTCTGTCTGAGAGAAGACAGAACAATGAAATGGTTTGGTCTCATGTAACTGCTGATGCCTGGTGTGTGTGATGATGTGTGTGGATCTGTTAGCTCTACTACGGTTTCAACACTAAAGTCATTCTGTGATCCTTCTGCAGCACAGGAACTGAAACAGGACTGGACAGTAGATTCTACCGTCGACCTGGAAGACATGACCTGGGAGACAGGTAATGACACGTTACGCTAAAACCCGGACATGTTTATTCATGTGTTTCTGCTTGAACTGTGGAATCTCTCCCTGACAGTTTTATGAGCTGATTCACATGTAAATGTGAAATAAACTTTGTTCAGGGAAGACTTTCTTAAAAAAAATAGTATGAAACTTTACATCGAAAAATGATGCTGGAAACATAAAGTTCTGTCATTTAAAAGTGTAAAAATTCTAAAACCTTCTGATACATGCTAAACTGTGTTTCTGTTTCCCTGAGATTGTTTCTATGTTTTTCAAAGATCATCTTTTTGTCTGATCTTCAGTTTAAGAAAGCTTTAGGTTGTGCTTGTGCCGACTGCTTTTATTTGTACTGGTATGGCAAAATACACTCATCAGCCACTTTATTATATACACCTGTTTGATCGCTTAATAGCACAAATAGTGAATCATCCAATCACATTGCAGCAACACCATGCGTCATTTAGGAATCTAGAAAGGAAAAAAACTGACATTCTGAAGTTCAAAGCGATGATCAGAATGGGGATGAAGGAAGACTTAAGGGCTTTTGAATGCTGTATAGTTGCAGTCTGCTGATCTGCTGTGATTCTTACACCCCAACATATCTGAGATTTACAGAGATCCAGTGGCAGCATTATGCTTTGTTAATGAGGGGATCAGAGAGGACTGTCTTCAAATAATAAGATAACTTTAATAAGCTTTTGAATATGCAAAGGATTACATTTGCCATTTTTTACACATATTGTACATTACCGGAATTCCATCTCAGAATCCACAAAATATCGACTCGTGAAACAGATGGGCTACAACAACAGAACGACACATGAACTGCTAATCCGGCTAATGAAGAAAAACAAACTTTGTTCACACAGACTCACCAAAACTGGATTGGAGAAACATTGCCTGGTCTTGATTACAGCTTAAACATTTAGTTGGTTGGATCAGGATTTGAGTGTGATTATTTCAAAGTTCCATTTAAAAAGGCAGGGTTAACAAACTGAGTGGAAGGTGAATAAATCTACCCAGCTCTGTCATACTCAGGGTTTTCAGTTTCAGAACAGGAGATAACAAGGTAACTCAATTCTGAATCAAGTTACCCCTGTACTAAGTATGAGCGTGAGTGTATTAGAATCCCTCATCAAAGGAACGCAGATGACCGCGATTCACCATGGCAACAGCAGAAATAAAGAAGCCTGAAAGTCTGTATTTCTTGCCAATGGAGTTGGAAATTTTAATGATGCATAGGAGAATATCAAAACATATGTAACAAAAAATACAAAAACAAAAGTACAGCAATACTGTTACTGCTGCAAAATAAGCAAGAGTTAAATTTAGCAGAGAATTAGCAATATTCTTAACACTTCACTTATTTAACATCCAAAACAGGACAGTTTTATTTGTCTAAACAAAATATCGATATTTACTATACACCCAAAAACATATGTATGAATTATGTGTCAAAATGTGATACAAACTACATTTTTGCTTTCATTGATACCTACAATACTGGAGTTCTTCTGTCTTGTGGTTCTGTGAGTATATGGACCTAAACTGTGCAGCAGGGACGCCCACATTTGTCAGACAGTGAGCTGCTTAGAAATGTTCAAGTCTCAATCACCTACAGTCTGACAGTGGGAGAACTCTTGCCTAAAAAGCTGCGTTATAAAATAAAACTTGTCTAAAACTAAGAAATTTGTGCCTGATACCAATAACATAAACAAGATAAAAATCAATCTGACCTGCTGGGGATTGAACTCCAGTGTCTCACCTGACAGGTGGCGAAACACACCACACTACTAAGATTCACATCCACTTCTTAAATTAGGCGTCACATAGCATGGAGGTATGAGCTCAGGTTCTGCACGCAGTGGTTGGCTGATTAATTTTGATAACATGACAAATGTCTTGATTCTATTTGAATTTAGCTTATTTATCAGATTTAGGTGACTTAATAAGTTGAGTATTTAAAAGTTAGCATTTTGCAGAGTGTTGTGGGTGTTTAGGTTTTTTTGTGTGCAGACAAAGTTCCATTGGTGCACTACATAAAGTCATGTAATACTACATGTGTAGTAATTGTTTAATGTTCCATGAAAATTACAAATTTTCAGTTCAGTTCTGAACTGTATGAATCGTTCAGGACCTCTGATATTCTGGTCCAGTTTTTATAATCTATAATCAGCTAAATTTCATTTGTGAATCAGTTGTTAGCAGTTGTCGTCACTGATTTTTTTGCGTTCTTGTTCTAGATGGGTGTGAATGCAGCTACAGCTGTCGGTGTGGAGGAACATTCAGCGTCTCAAAGGAGGAGGTGAAGGAGGAGACACAGAGGAGACTGCAGGAGCTTAATGAGCAGGAAACGCACCGAGGAGCGCAGAGCGGCGTGCTCGTTTGCTGCAATACCTGCTCACTCACTATTTATGTCACATGGTCGCTAAATAAAAAGATGCAAATGTCAAAATAAATGTTATTTTTTAAATGCAGAGTATGAGTCCTAATTAAATGGTTGCCTTGTTTTTGAGCATATTGGCACAACTTGCACTCTATTGGTGTGAGGATACACCTTTCCTACCTGTCAACACAAAGGTGAAATATCTTCAACTGCTGTCAGGGTTTCAGTCATAGCTAACTCCCACCAGGTGTTTTAGTAATGTTATCAGGAGCAGTCAGACATTCAGCAGCAGTGAGGAACCCCACAGGAGTCTACCTGCGACCTGCTGCTCCCTCCGAGGCTCATGCTACATGTACAGACTTGCTGTTAGCAGCCATGATGCTACTTAGCAAACCTAACGCTCAGCAGACATATGCACAAAATAAACCAAAGACTGACGAGGTTTGTAAATAAGCTTGTGTCTCCCTTCACATTTAAGAAACTATCAGTTTTTATTTTTTTTATTTATTTTACGTTAAAGTACAAAATATGTGGTGTGGTACATTTTGTGGCTGACAGCAATATAAAGAAAAAGAAGCAGGAAATATTGTTTTAATGAATTGTGTGTGTGAATGTATGAGCAATAATGGTGATATGAATGACTATCATGTGGAGCAATTAAAAAACAAGTAATGAGAATATCCATAAATCAATAAATTATTAGAGGCAGGTAAACAGATGATGGCTCTTATATTATTTCTAAGTTGAGTTTGTCACATTGCATACAGGAACTACCTGGGATGAGACGGGAAGATGCATGAAGGAAAAAGGCAGGGCAAAAATAGGAATGAATAATACATAAATTGTTATTTATAGAGAGGATCACATAAAATCTATTACACAAATGCTATATTCTATTGAAATGCGTTCATTGAGTAAATGTTTCCAATGTGTCAGACATTCGGTCTGACACATTGGATGTTACAAATGTTTAGCATTTGTAGCATCATGAATAATGTTGCTGGTGTCTCCCAATAAAGACATAGTTATAATGGGATGATGCAGAAAAACCTGCTTGGGTTGTGTAGAGGATTATGTGAAGTATTTTATATTGAATGAGATGAAAATTAGAATTTTGTCATATATGAGATATAATTGCAAATTTTTATTCAGAAGTCATATTCTGGGTTTATATTCAGATCTAATTGCCATTTTGAAGTAGGTATGGATATTATTGAACTAATCCTGTTTAACATTCTGTATATCAACTGAATTGTCTTTATAGATCCAATTTTAAATAGTCCAGTAATTTGTGCATTAGGTTCTATAATGAATTGTTCCAGGTCATATTTACTTAGCATTTTATTTGAAGATATTCTAAGAAATGAGTATTAAATTGTCATTATTTACAAAATCATGCAAAGTTGGCACTTTTAATGGACTTTTAATGCAACTTTGCATTAAAAGTGTCATTAGTTACCGAATGACACTTCATGACAACTGTCACAGACATTCATAAATTCCTTCATGTTCATAATGGATGTTATGTCACTGTTTATGACAGTGTCATGTCAGCCTTATGCACATGCCGTCAAATAAAGTGTTACCAACTCATCTATCTCGAAGATGGTCTCCCATTCCTTTTTAAATATTTATCAAACTGTTGGTCTTCCAATAGTGATAGATTAAGGCGCAATCTACTGAAAAACTTGGCAGGTTTTTCTTTTACATTCCAAAATATAGATATGGGTGCAAGCTCACTAACAACAATCAGTGTATATTGTTTTTTGTTATATTTCCCATTAGAGAATTGCTTATTAGAAACATATCAATAAGTGAATATGAACAATGAGCAGAAGAGAAAAAAGTAAATTCTTTGGAGAATGGATGTAGTAATCTCCAACTACCACTAAGACCGAATTCACTCATATATTGTTTAATTACTTCAGGTGATTTCCAGGTGGATCTGTGGTTAGATTTTGTTTTCTCATCAAGGGATGGGTTTAATACCATATTAAAGTCCCCAAATATTATTATTTGGGAGTCTGAAAATTCTGAAAGTATTGTAAAGAAATAAAATAATAACAATAATAATAATAATAATAATAATAATAATAATAATAATAATAATAATAATAATAATAATAATAATAATAATATCGTGCTGTCTGTAGTTGGACCATAAACATTGGCCATTGTTAGTGTCTGATTGTACACAGAAATATTAACTATTATATCTGACCTTCAGGATTCACAGTAGTTTTATGATGTATTATTTGTATATTTTTTATTAATTAAAATGCATAGTCCTCTTTCTCTTGAGTTATGGTTTGAACAAAATGTTTTTAGATCAATGCAGTCAGTTAAAAATTATAATTCTATCTTTCAATGCAAAAAAAAAAATCTATAAATATTTATTCAGCTGTTGAGTAGTACTGGTATAAAATACACAAAACGTCCTGCCTCAGTCTGGACTTTGAGTGCAGTCTGTGTGCCCTAATGGCTGTAGATCGTCATCCTCACAGAGCTGCTGAGAAGGTGCTTGGAGTTTGGCTGTCTAGTTCATATGTTAGGTGGAGATGCAGAAAACATCCTAAGTTTCCCTCAGGTATTTGGATGTGGGTACTGTGGGCTTAATCATGCATGCTTTAATGGGGAATTCACACCTTTTCGTATAAAAACCAGCTTTCTCTTGTCACAGTGCAGGTTAGTGCCAAAATATATTAAATATCTATTGCTGCTGCTGTTGCCGTCCTACAAACTAAAATCTAAGGCGATAGCATGTTGTTTTGCACCCACAAAAATGAAGCTGTCAATGCTAAGCAGGCATAACCCAGAAGTTCAGGACCGATGACCTAAATGGCAGAGCTATTCTCCTCTCAGCAGGGCTCCTGACACACAAAGGATAAAGACTGATAATGACTTTGCTCTCCCTGATCACAACCTGCAAAGGTTACAGCTGACAGGAGCTCTGTGTGAAGATCACCTCTTATCCATCCATCCATTCGTCACACTCTACTTGAAAAGTAAGGAAGAGGGCAAAGAAAATTGTCATTTAATAGAAAGAGAGCACTAAGGTGTGGTGTTGTTCACTAATTATGGTTCCCTAGAATGTTATCACCAATAGGGACTGATTCATAGACGATTATCTACTGTCATAAAAAGAGGGGATGGGTCGGGGAGGTGTGTGTGCGTGGGTGCGTGTGTGTGCGTGTTGGGGTGGGGGATGGTGGCTGACAGCTGATGTTTAATTAAAGGGTTGAAAGAATATTGACGTGACAGACACAGACACATGCTGGGCACAAAATCACTTTCACCAACACACGACCTACAATTAGGGCGCTTTAGATCACTTTCCACCAAGTAACGACACAAAAGCAGCCATTTACACAAAGCCCTCAGCTGCATGTGACGTCATTATCTAACACCTGAACATGTTCAGAGCCATCTCTGCAGAGTCCGACCACACCTCTTCTTTGTGAAGCACTTCCAACTTTCTGTTTATCACCTGCTCCATTAGACAGAACACAGTTTTCAACAGATTACGATATCAATGAAAAGTTAATTAATTTGAGTAACTCACTTGAACTCAAATTCATTAATGAGTCAAACCCATAGTCAGATGCCTTACGCGGTTGTTGATATATTTCATGTGTTTCGTTCCTGTCAGCTTTGATGATTGTGGATTATAGTGAATGAAACCCAAAACTCAGGTCAAAGAGCAATGACTGATAAAATGACTAACACTCAGAGAAACCTACAGAAGACTGTGTCCAAATATGTTGATGGAAAATTTAACCCTAACTCAAAAAAATTGGATAATCAACAGGCTTGAGAACATTGTGAAGCACTATCCATTCAAAAGCCTGGGGAATATTCACAAGGTGGATTCAGATGTCGACTCAATTCCGATCCAGATCCAGATTCAGATCCGGATTCAGATCCAACACACACAAGCACATCCGGGACATGGAATACATCTGTCATTCTTTGCACTCCTGAGCAGCAGAAAACTTGCATTGACTAAGGAGAATGAAAGGACTGTTGCTCTGAGTTCCAAAGTCTTTTTAGGTCAAAGTAAATTTTATATGTATTTTGAAAGTCAAAGTCTCAGAGTCTACAGCAAGAGTGGAAAAATACAGAATTTGTGTTGCTTGAGGTCCAAAGAAAAACTTCCACAGTCAATGATTTCTGGAGCAATGCTACTTACTCCTGTTGTTCCGATGTGTTTTATAGAGTCAGTGTTAGCAGTGATACTATGAGGAGAGCTTAGAGTACTTCATGCAATAAAAAAAAAATAATCTTCTGTTTGCCCCATATTTTGCTTAAAACATGTAGCTTCATATCAGGAATACAGTTTGTAACTGTAGTGCTTTCAGTATTTAAGGCTAAATTTAGTGCTCTGGGTTCTGTTTATTTAACACTGTACCCCAAGAACACTGGTTTCATTTCATTTACCAATAATGACCATTTGTTGATTTTTTAAAAATGTTTTCACATAGTTCAATTTGTCTTACCCACCAATATTGAGAGTTTGTAAAATTAAAGTATTCATTTGCCAAACTTCAAAAGTAAAGTAGACCACACATGAAATCTGAAAATATACACTTGGAATATTTTACTCTGTGTGTAATGAATATATAATGACTTACATTAAATATAATGAATATCTAATGACTTGCAGGCCTGCCAAACATTCACATACTCACTTTATTCATGGGGGCATGGTGTTTGCCTCATAGATTCCGTGTGTGTGTGTCTGTGTGCGTACACTTTGTATTAAATCTCATTGATCTTTTTTAGAAGCTTTTATCCAAAGCCTCTCAAAGGATAGGATATTCTTTATAGCCTATATCCAGTATTACACCAAGCAAATCTGTAAAAGGCTTTAAATTAAAGTTCTGAGCTTTTAAACACAGATTCATGGTTAGATCTGCTTTGTAACTTTTGTCTTGATGGATTTATTGCACAAAGCAACCAGAGCTTTACAGGTCATTAAGGAATCTCCAACTAGACTCATCAGGTTATCCAAGAAACAAAAAAGTATTACGCTACATAGAAATTGAACTTGTTTTAAGTTTTACTTTACAGTTTTAATTGTCCATGCTGATCTTGGAGCTTTTCTGATGAGTATTCAGAATCAGAAAAAGTGACCTGTAAACTCTTACTAAAACCCAGTCTAAATAATTGGAATCTGCATATTGAAATAAAGGTAGAACTTTCTGAATATCTTTGTTCAAGTTTGTGTCACTGTAATTTGCCTTTTATTATCAATTTGAGCAATTGTCTGCGATTATGTGAATTTGTTACTAGAATTTGTTTTGTCGCAAAGCACAAGAGCTGATGTATGGATGTATGGATGGAAGGATTGATGTAAGGATGTATGGATGGATGGAAGGATTGATGGATGGATGTCATTTTTTTCCTAATCAATAAGGTGTGTCAAGCTGTTTCCAAATAATGGTTTTGTGTGGGTGTGTGAAAGTATGTGGGCGTGTTCGCACATGTACATGGGAAATTATTTTGACATGTCAGTTGCTATAGAAACCTCAGACTGGGTGAACCTGCCTTAAATTTATGTATTTCCTTTGAAGAAATACACATTTTCAGATGTGTGTCTGTGAAGGTGGGGGTGTTTGGCAGGCTGAAACATAGCAGAACCTCTTGGGTTTTATTTGTGTCAGTTTGGTTCCCAAGAGCCCAGAGGAACAACAACTGTACTCACCAGCTAAATGATGACAAAGCACTGTCTGGAAGGATGTGGGGGTGTGCGTGTGTGTGTGCACGCGTGCAGGGGTGTGTGTATGTAGTCTTGTATTTGCTACACTGATAGGACCATTTTTCCAACAAACACCACATTGTGGGGACCTACTGTTCCTTATGAGGCTGAAAGACTGGACTCCATAAGTGGAGGTGGTGTTTTTGGTTAGGTGTTAGGCTTAGGACTAAGGTGTGAACTAAGTTTAGGTTAGATTTAGGTTTAGGCATGTTCTGGTAATGGTTATTTTATTGGTATTGGGTATTTTAGGAATGAATGAATGAATGAAAAATTAATGGAAGTTGATGCAAAGTTTCTTTCAAGACAAAAAGACATATTGTGGCAGAAACAATGTATATATTTCACACCCGAATGTATGCTCTTATTGTGAAGGGGAGAAGTTGAGGTGAGAAGACATCAACGGTTGTACTTCATTCTATTTTTGGTTTTGGTTGTAAGACATTGAGAATAAAACAAGACTCAAATTACTTTTTCGACTTTTTCTGCTGACTTCCACAATGTCCTACTTGTCTCTGTGTGTTTAGAACATAAACACAATTCAACTGCTAAAGGCAAACCTATTTGCATAATTTAAAGCTTCTGTTTGAAAGATAACATTTTCCGGGATTCTATTGTGGTCGATCTATTTATCTCTTTATCATATTCTTGCCTATAAAGGGATTGTTTGTTTCTAAATGCAGTGGATTGAACGGGGTGCAAGTTACAGAATCGATGTGCTAAAAATAAAACCTCTAACACCTGCAGACACCACAAAGCTGTGTAAGGGAATTGCGCCAAGCGAAGAGAGGTGATCTGCGCTGACTGCAACTAGTAAATTATTTTAGTAACCTAATTGTAAATAGTTTAAATAGTCAGAATAATGCATTCTTGTCTGCGTTCTGAAGGCGACATCTGCAGTAGCGTGACTACTGATGGAATGTGACGTCGACTGATAATCCCTTTATACGTCCTTATGATTCAACTGAGTTTTTCAAAATATGTTCTATAAATGATTAAAAGAATGAGCTGAGTATTCCAAAGTAGAGAAGCTTTCTGAAATGATCAGTGATAACAAAAGGTCTGTAGGTGACAGAGCTATAGTGTGCAGGGCTTTATTGAGACGCCTACTCATCAGAAGCCCTGCCACAGCCCTTTGTTAGAGGTCAGTCTTTTAAGTATCCAGGGTGGGCTGGATGTCTTCATCACCTTTCTGTGTAGTGTCATAAGGTCTGCAGTGAAAGCCTCTTACTGGACCTCCCTCCCTCAGTTAGGGTTAATCACAGTCACAACAACAGCTGCATTGGTCTTCTACATGCTCTACAATTGCTTATTGTTTGGTGTCCATAGAGCTAGCAAACCTCCAGAGCCTCTTATGATGCCAAATAAGGCTGTCAGGCACCTGAAGTCTGACCATTCATATAGCCACTCAACAGAACTCTTCAGCTTCAGTTTCCCAATTTATCAAGCAATTGGTACTTAAGTTTGGCAAGAACACTTCCTGTCTTTGTACAGCAGCAAGACCCGAAGTACAAAGACCATGTTGCCATAATGTTATAAATTTTCCGTTTGCAGTACAATAAAGGCTTTTTTACTGTTATTTATTTATCAAAACAAAAACATTGACATTATCCTGTTAGAATGCAAAATTAATTGGTTTTCATGTAAAAACTACCTTTTTCAGGTACAGCATCTTTTATATACCCCTTGGCTTTTTCTCACTTTGTCAGATTACCATGGCAAACTGTTTTTTTTTCACAGAGCTTTAAATAGATGCACCAACATAAAATAGTCCATAATTGTGAAGTGAAGGGAAGATGATACAAAATTGTATTTTTGTTAATAATGAAATCTAGAGCCTGTGGAAAAGGTGCTCTATTCATATGAGACCAAAATAGAATCTTTTGGCCAATATGCAAAAAAGTAAAAAATAAAAAATGCACATCAGCCTGAACCCGCATAATACTGTAGGGGAAGCCTTACATCCAGGAAAACCTGAGATTTGGTAAAGACCAAGATCAGAGCATAACAAGACCAAAACAAGGTGAAACAAAATGTAAAAAAAAATCAAACAGGTGAGAGACCATTTGTAGAATACAGCTGCATTACTGATGGTTATTGCTCTGAAAGATTAAGGAGAATCTGTCTGTGGCAATTCATCAGCAAACAGCTACAAATGCGCTTCAGACCAATGGCTGCATCGGTGCACTGAACTATAGTGGACTGTCTTAACGTTAAGGGGAAACCAAATCTAGTCTGCATTTGGTTTCTGGAGACCAGGACTGCGACTGGGCTCAAGCACCGCAGAACCAGTATCAGGAAAAATAATACAAATTAATCATCAGTTTATGGATACTATGTATCAATTCCCCTCTTCAAATATATATGTAAAATTCATTACAGTTTGTGGTTTTAATGTGATGAACTACGACAACATTTCAGGAGTATGAATGCTTTTGCAAGGCTTTGAAGATTTTAGTTTCCAGTGTTCTCCATTATGTTAAAATAGATTGATTTGTGTCGTTCCATTTTTTAAATGCAGTGTGATATGTCTTCTTTTTCGATTGTTTGAGCTGATTAATTACATTTTATAAAAAAAGAGCAAAATAAGCACACTAAGATATGATATGTTAATTCAACTCAGTCTGTTTCTGTGTGCATGTTAAGGAGTACCGGATGCTACGTATGTGTTGGAATATTTCGAAAGAAGTTAAAGTTGCTGTTTAATCAGAATATTTTTAACATGATCTTCTCTTAAAATGACTTGCTCTGATTGGCCATATCTCTCTGGAAATAGACATGTAAACCCCAATGAGATTTTTGAGTAAATAAAAAATATAAAATTAGTTTATGATAGAGGGAGCAGCAGTGATGATTTCTGATATGGGTGACATGGGCAATTGCCCAGTGCGGCATCTTGTGGAGGGCGCACCCAACCCACTCCTCCAATTGATCTCCAGCCCATCAATTGCTAACCAGCCCACCAGAGAGGGGGCAGTGGGGGAATGGCGCCGGTGGGTGGTTCACCCAGGGCGCCAAACAGGCTAGGACCGCCTCTGGGGAACAAGGTCAGTGAGGCATATGATAATACATATTAAGCTGATCAGTGAGGACTAGACACACAGTACTTATGCATTACAGGTCAGTATAAATTCTCCACATTGATGACTGATGTACTGATTGACTTCAGCCCAGTTTTCAGTTCATCCCTGCAGAGAAAAAGCTCACCATTAGGAATTTTGTTAATCTTTCACCTCCTGCATGAATCACATATAGTCACCAAAGTTCCACAATAAATGATTTGGTGATTTATAATCTTTTTTGCACATCCTCTTCTGCTGGATAAATATCCCTCCATTTTGTTAATGAAGGTTCCATCATAATAATGAAGGCTTAAGACTTATTGTGGTGGCTTTTGATCTGTATTAGTGAGTGTGTGTTTATATTTTTGAATGTTTGTAAGTTTTTCTTGCAGCTAAGACATTAAGAACTTCCCTGCAAAAGCATTAAAATTGAAGCAACAGTAGACATCATTGCAGAGGTTATTTGAAATGATCTCTGCAGAATGTAAGAATTCTATTTTGGGCCAAAGACTGGAACTCACACCCGATTTTAGGAATAATATGGACAATAAAAAGGCAACTTTGTCTTAAATGAATTCCATCTTGTTTTCCAAGCTTAGTCCAAGTGTTTGTCTGTTTGAATGCAGTAAACAGAGGCACACTTTATTTGAGGTAAATCTTTACCCATCTGTCAAACAGGTCACAGGATGTCCATAGCCAGTCAACATACTTTACTTTGCATCACTGACACCCATTTTGTTTGCTAAGTCAGCGTTAAACTCCCATCGTTATAAGTCAAGCTGAACTCTTAACTGAGAATCCCAACTGGAATTCTTTCCATTCTGTCATTCAGTCATCCAGATCCTCAGCAAACTGGCCCCAAAGCACAGGGGGCTTCAGGTAGACAATCTCAGCTAGTGAATGCTCTCATAGATCTGCTCTGAGGGTATATTTAGATCTGCTGCTGCTGCATTCAGATGAACTGAGCCGTATTAAGGTCTAGTGATCGAGCGCTGAAGCTGTATTGAGAATCACTGAGGTTGAATTGAGATGTTTTGAGCCATATTTAGATTGTACTGAAGCTGTATTGAAGCTGTATTGAGATGTATTAGAGCACAGCTAATTGAAGCTGAGCACCAAAGAATGTCATGCTTTGTAGCAAGACCAGATTGTCCATGCTGCTGCTGCACAGCATTGTGGTCTGAAGGGATCCTCCGTGCCATTGTGCTGTAAGGAGATTGTCCACAGTGGAGGGTAAGAAGAAGAGAAAGGCTATGAAGAGATGGAGCACTCGAACTGTCAGAGGTGATGTAATTCTGTTTGGCTGTGTGTTCTCTGTCTGAGCTCTCTGCCCCAATAGGAGAACGGGTCTGGGATTAAATGTGTTCAGTGTGTGGCCCAGATCAGCCTTTCTATTTGATAGTTGGATCAGTTTGACCTCCGCATTTGATCTTCAGAAAAGCCAAGCCTCTTTTTGTTCCAATGGAAAACCTCTAATAGAAAAGGCAACACTCTGGTTAATGTTCAGCTTTAATTATTCAACAGTCAGGATAAATGTGACATATTATCTTTGAGCTGTCAGGAGTGATTCCCTGAAATCAGTTCAGTTGAAAAATGCTTTTATCAGCTGAAAAGATTTCAGCTGATAAAATTTAACATTTAATTTCTACTTAATTTCCATTTAATGGAAATTAAATGTTAAAGGGAAATTAATCTACAAAAAAGATCTAACCTTTTTATTTGAGGTACATCTATGAAACTCATAAAAGCTTTACAGATGTAACTCATATATAAGAGATCTGGAGCAGTCAGAACTTTCCTGACTGGTACAGGAAAGATCTTCTGTAGCAGTCAGTATTACGGCAGTTCTGAACCCTCTGACTGATGTGTATGGAAATATATTAATGGTTAAAAGTATTTGTGTCTAGTTGTCTAATCACACAGAAAAATCCTGTAATTGTTTCATGATTGTAGATCTTTAATGGATGCAAAACAATAGTTACACAAGTCCAAATTCTCAAGTACAATAACACAAATTATTTTAGTCAAACTTAAAAAAAAAAGAAAAAAGATTAGTATCATTGTTGGGCCTGATAACAACAACAAGTATTCATACTCAAATATGAGTATGAATACTCATATGGGTTGCTTTTACAAGCATACTTGTAAAAGCAACCTAATACTCCAGACCAATTCCACTTGTGTCCCTGATTTTCCTCCTGGCTGGGCGGCAAGTTATTTGCCAACCATCGAAAGAAAAAAAAACAGAGGAAGAGTTCTTATAGGAACTATCTATCACAGGACATTTCTGTGTTAAGCTTCACAACTGATATTTGGATGAACACGCCAGTCTGTTATCTGTTAGTTTAATTACAGCAGTGGATTTCTGAAGATTTCACTCTGAGTGAGCTGCTTTACAAGCAAAGACACTGCAGGGTTCTCCCACTAGCGATGCCGTAGCAAATGCCATTTGATGATATGCTATTCCCAAAAGTTCAGGAACATTCTCAAATACAAAGTGACACTGGCCTCTGTAGTCTATGGTCCGCTGCTCACACCCTCAGCTGACTGCTGCTGAGGGTCTTCTGGCTCAGAAAAGTGTAGCTGAAGTAGTTGCTATCGGACGTAGAATAGTTGAGCATTTTACACATTCTAACTTGGCATACATACTGAAGATGATCAGTTGCAGCTTGGCCAGTCCATAAGAAGACTCCAGTAACATGAGCAGACCTGCTAGAAGAGCACATTGTACATGTTCCAGTCTCTCTGTGAGTAGAAGCGGGTTTTGGTAATATTTGCGTCTGAATATGAACTATTGTAAAAACTCACTGCTCACACTTGTGGAAATGATTGTAGGAGTACTTCTCAGTTTGAGGAGTTTATGCAACAACTTAGTTGTTGCATCTTGTGTTTGTTCAATACAGTATTCAACATTTAAAAGTCAAATAAAGAATGATTAGGTTAGGGTGCTGCTTGGGCTGGGCAGCTCTAACCAGCACCATGTTAGTTTTCCTCCACACAAAAAAAATTTGAAAAAAGGCTGAAACACTAAATATTGGACTTCTATTACCAAAGATCGCTTTGTCATATGTTTGCAGTGTCTCCTAAATGTGCTGTGGCAAGCTAGAAGGATTTCTAAATGTTTCTTCTTTGTTCAGTGCATAGCTAATGGTTGTAATGGTTACAGATTCTCCAGTCTGAACTGGAGCCACCATGGGTCTCTTTACTGCTTTTAGGGTTAATGCTTAATTTATAAAATAAATAAAAGAAAAACTCACAATGGTCACAGAAATAATTTGAATCTGACAAAAATAATAATGAATAAAAATTCTATGAAAATGAACACATGAAAATCAAACATGCTTCTACAGAATTATTTTAAAAAATAAACTCAGGAAACAAGCCTGGACAAGAAATGATGGTATCCCTGAAAATAACGTGACCAAAGCAACATGTTAAATCAAAGTGAGACTTTTATTTGTTCATTGTTATAGAATTTTTATTCATTATTACCTTTGCTAGATTCAAATTATTTCTGTGACCATCGTGGGTTTTTCTTTCATTAACCGAAGGGTACCAACAATTTTGTTCTTGTGTGTATCAGGTGTCTGACAGCAGTGATATGTTTAATCCATATGATCAGAGGTTAAGCAAATGGCTAGAATAAAGCTGGTGAAAGGAAAATAATGAAATTTTATTTTAGCCTCTGTTTAGAAAGTTGAGGTCAGAACTTCTATTCCAAAGTTGTTTAAAAATACCAAAACAGTAAGATCAATCAACCATTGATCTTACTACTAAAAGCTGAAATGCATGAATGGTACATCATGTGGAGGCTCTATACACAACATAGACACAATTATGTGTGTTGTAATTGTGTGCATATCTTTTTTGGATCAGTACAACTCACAGAACATCAGTTGTCAGCCATCTTGTTCAGAACATAGGCCATCACTAATCATGCTCCTCATGCTCTTTGATGTTTAGAGTTCCTGTGATGCTGTATGTTGCAGACAGTATTTGACAGGTGCTGACAAAATGTGGACCGTGTCAGATGTAATAAAATGAAACTTCTCAAAGTGAAGCATCAGGTTATCTGTCTCCGAAGCCCTCCCTTTTCTGTCTGTGTCAGCCATCAGCTCTTCTTTTTCTCTTCTTTTTTCAGGCTTTTGTTAGGGAAATGAGGAGAGACTGACCCCACTCTCATTTCATCGCCACCCGCTGCCCGCTGGAAGAAAAAAATGACAAGCTGAAGGATTCAGTGAGACAAAGATTTTTTTCTAACATTGAGAAAGACTCCAACTGAATTTGCATTATATTAAATCTATGTGCAACACTTAAAGTATGACGAGATGTTCAGACACAGAGTACCGGCTGCTTGTCTCTGGACACTTGCCTAGTTCCTGGTGAAAGTATGACATTTCTGTTCTAGTTACATTGTATTGCATTCAGGTTAGCCTCATTATGTTAAACTGCTAATGTTTTAATGCAATGAATGCACTCGATTGCATCACATCACTGACTTTACAGAAACTATCTTATATTGAGCATGTTTGTAGTGAAAGGAACAACTGGCTTTTAATAAGAAGGAAGCTTCAGCAAAAAAAGTGTGAGGTGCTCTCTGCAAATAAACATCTCAAACACCAATCTAGGAGTACTTTCTATTTAAAAGGAAAAACAGTGAAGCATTAATGGCAGCTGTAGCACCTTTAGTGGTTTCATCTACTCAGCTGAGTTTCCCTCTGTGGATAACACAGAGAACCAACGGTTCTGCAGGTACTCCTGTGTTTCTGTTGCTATTCTGTAAACTGAACCAGCTTACAATCCACTAAAGTACTTGTGAAATTCTCTGCAACAAAAAGAACTTTGATTAACCAGTTAATTGGCTGAACAATATGCAGCAACTACCAAGCTGACTAGTAGTCTTCTTGTGATTGGTTGAGCAACCCTGGTAACTTTGTCTGAGAAAAAGTGTGAGTTCCAGTGGAGGAGTTGTCCTCAGAACGGAACTGGAAGACAAGCCTCAATATGGTAAATGACCTGTGGTTGTACAGTGCTTTATCAAGTCCAATGGATCCCATTTATTTATACACGTGATTCACACACGCTGATGATACTCAGCGTGTGTGAATCAGCTAAAACAGCTGTGTTTTACATCTTGTTCTGGGTTCTTCTGTGACCTCCTGAATGAGTTGTTGAGGAATTGTTGTTGAGAAACAAAATTTGGATGGGAGACCTGACCGTTGACCCATTGATCCACAGAGTGTGAACTGGAGCTCACTGGAGCTCTGGAGGTTGGAATTGAAACCACAGTGAAAGTCAATGGAAGTCTTGGGATGTTGGCCAGGGGTCCCCTGGAACACACAAAGCAACTCTGCATGTCAACCAGGACATTGCTGGGACCCACAAAGGACATGGGAATATCGGGTCAGAGGCTGCAGAGCCCACATAGGAGACCTGAAGGCTGGTGATGTAAGCTCCTAAGTTTCTGGAGTCTGAAGAGAAGTGGACTCTTGAAGAGCACAGGAACAGCAGTGTGGACCCTTCCTGTCAGGTTCTCTGGTCTGTCAGAAAACCTGGGAACAGGATGTCATGGCCGGGGCTCCAGGCATGTGCTCAGGCTGGACGACATGTAAAAGAGAATGGTGAGTATGATGCTGCAGGAGAAGATGATAAAAATGAAGGACCTGGTGCAGGAGGTGAGACAGAGAATGATGCTAGTGGTAGTAGAACAATGATCATGACAATGAGAGAATTTGGCACATTCAGCATCCGCTTGCAGTTTTTCTTTCTTCACAAATACAGAAGTGAAATTTTGATATCAGTAAGTGATTAGATGTTTTTAGGCAATGCTGCAGAAATCAAAAAGGGGGTGGAGTGACACATCCCATTAAAACATGTAGCTTATATAAATATATATGGTACTTCTTGATGCATTGTCAGAATGCAAGGAGCCATCTGTTAATCATGGATTATATTTACATCCCACTATTTGAACTTAATGAATATGAGAGTAGGATTTCTCCCCAATCTGACACCCTGAACTGAAATGAACTCTTCTGCACAGAGTTCATTCAGTTCTCCTTGTTAACCTTTGCATAATAGATGCTATCTATTAGAACACACTCCAGTCATGAAACTTAAAACTTAGAAATAGTAACAATATTATTTTCAACATATTTTGGGCAATTTATTTGATTGAGGAAATAATTTGCACAAAGCTCAGTAGAAAAGAGAATGAACACCATCTTGTGGCTTGTCTGACCTTCCTGGCCAGTTTTTATTTATTCATTAGTTTTTTTTGTAAAAAAACAACATGGCAGCAGCTCATTTCCCCATCCTTTTTAATTACACAAACTTTCAGCAGAAACCTTTCGTTTTTTTTGGAATCTACATGACAAACAGCTTCAGTCCTGGAGAACGTGATGCTATCCTCCCTGGCTCTAAAGGAAATGTGCCATTGTGTCTTCAAACTTAAAGAGATGCTGAACTCTAGTCTGCACACACTTAGCCATGATGGATTTGCCCATCATATGTAAACTTATGCACAGCAATGCAGTTGTTACAGCTTTATTGTGGAAACCCTCTCAGAACACTTAAGACAAACACTTTCACACTTGAAATTAGAAACTAGTTTACATCTTTTGGACACCGACGCTTTCAAATCTGAGTCATGCTTGTTCACAAATATGTCATGGTTTACAACACCAAACATATATCACAAGAATGCTTCCTTTAAAGTCCTGTACATGTCTGAGGTCAAGGCTTTTTGGAGTCTGTTAAAGAAAAAACAAAACACAGCAGACAGTACACTTCCAGTTTCATTAAGGTCTTTTTATCCAGGCAGAAACACTTGCTACAAATTCAGTAGCATGTAAAGATTATCAAATGGCATTAGAGGTAAAATGTTTCCCAGTGGAATGTCCATGTACATTGAAAGCTTTTTATTTCTTCTCAAAGCTGGCTGTTACCAAAAGGCCGTCCACCTTCCTGATCCACCAGATATAACACAACATTTTCTGTTGTATAACAGGATCCAAATTCTTTCCGTTTTTAAGAACATTCAGAGTCAGAGGATTTCCTGGAAAGCAACAAAAGGAGTCTTTGTCTTTTTGCCTTTATCGAGCTTCAGCCAGCGCTCAGTGTCAGTCAGTCTGACAGTGATGGACCTCTCTCCTACTGACCACTCCAAAGTCCTGTTCCTGAAGCCACCACAGGCGGCCATTACGTCACTGGAGGCGTGGCCAGTACTGAGACATTTCTGCTTCACTTCCAGGAACTTGGACTGGAACTGAGATGCCAGGAGAAATCAAACCTAAAAAAAGAATAAACATTATTATGGAAAAACTGGCAAACGGTGGACTGTGATCTAATGCAACTTTGAAAATAATCTTATAGAAACATTCACAATAGGCTCTTAAATTTTATGCAAGAGGGGAAAAAAATTATTTTAAAAAGTTAAATATTTTTGGTCACTCATTTCAAAAAGTGGAACTCATACAATTCATACATTAAAGCAGTGGTGTTAAACTCATTCCTCGAGGACCCGCTTTTTTTTAATGGAGAAACTGCCAGTCCAGCTCTACAGAGCTCTACTAGTGAGCCAGGTGTGCTGAAGCAGAGAGACACGTAAAGGCTGCAGGACCCCGGCCCAGGAGGACCGGGGTTAGAGGCCACTGCTTTAAATGGATTCATGTCACAGAGTGAAATATTTCCAGACTTTATTGCTCGTAACTTTGATGATTGTGGTTGACAAAAACTGCAAACCCCAAATTCTACCTCAAAAAATTTAAATATCACTTAAAATCAAAATAAAAAAGCATATTTTAAACAGCAGTGCAAGACTTCTAAGAAGTGTGTTTGTTTCTAGTCATCCACTACCAGCTCTGGGCTCCTTTTGCATGAATTACTGCGTCAGTGCAGCCTGCCATGGAGGCGATCAGCCTGTGGTTCTACTGCGGTGGAATGGAAACCCAGATTTCTTTGACAGCAGCATGGGACATCTGTATTGTTGACTAATGTGCCTCTCTGGCGTTTGCAATTTATCTAGCGCAGCATCAGTGAATCTGTGATCGACCTCATAGTCTGCTGGATTACTTTAGCCTGGCTCGACATAGCTGCACCTGAGCCTGATTTGGTCTTTGGGAAACAGATGAAGTCAGGATGAACAGATGGCGCTATGTCTATGTCAGCCTGGATTTGTCTCTTATCCTGGATTTTATAATCCCACTTTTCTGAACCATCCCTCTGATGTAATGCATTATTTTCACAGATGTAGGAGTGTGAGCTTGAAGCTCACCTTGTAGAGATCCAGAGTTGCCACTCTATTTGTTCGGAGTTTGAGAATAGCTCTTTCTTCTATTATAGCGTTTATGCGTCTTGGCTAAAACAGTTTTACATTTATGCTTCTAATCAACAATTAAAACACATTAAAACATTTTTATTTTTAGGCCAAGTATGTACCAGTTTTAGCCTGGATGTATACAAATCTTTTAGGCATTGATTGCATGTATGTTTAGCAAAAGAATGTTCACTGGGAGTCCTTGTAACTTCATTCTCTGATGATAAGAGAATGAAGTTCTAATAAATAAACAAAATCTCATAAAAAAAATCTCATAAAAAATGAAAACCACACAATTTATTTTCCTTTCAGCAGTATGTATGCATACTGTGCCTTCAAGACAGGTGATGAAGAGGAGGTAGCAATTATATTTACTTCAGGCTTAAAGGCAGACTTAAGACCTTGGTGGTTCCTACCTGTTGAAGATGTTGTGGAGGACGTCACTGACTGGCTGCTGATGTGTGGCTGCATATGTGGAGGAGTATACGTCTGATAACTGCGACCGTTTACAGAGGGACTGTTGGGCAGCATGCAGGAATAAGAGGTCTGGTTTGAAGCCTGGAAACAGAACATTCTGCATTAAAGCTGGGGAACTGAATGCCAGCATGATGTGCTTAGACAAATACTTAATACTCTATTGCTGTTTTTCTTTTTTTTTATTACAGAAAATCTGAGGTTTGGCACACAACCCTCTTGGATTAGATTTTCCATTCAAAACCTTCCTGTGCAGATCAGTTTGCATGTTTTCTCCAGTTTGAGCACTTTAGACTGAGCTGTGATCATCTCCAAACACTAAAAAGAGATTTAAAAGTGGATGTCCAGCATATCAGATTGAATTTACATCAGCGTGATGATATTTGCTAGTAAATTCTTAAAAATTAAATGTTATTATTATCCATTCATCCACTACTTTTATCAACTTTATTATCTGATATCTAACAAAACAAAAAACAGCAAAGGCCCTAAGAAAAGTGAGAGCCCAGTGAACAACGGATTTCACTGAACAATGTTTCCTTTTCAATGGCGCCCTCTCTGCCACAGAATTACCTTCACCCACATGGTAAAATCACAAAGATTTATGATGACGGTGCACAAAAGCAAAACATAGTCCACTGATTATCGTCACACATACATGGTGCCCTTCTGCTATGATATATAAGGTAATCTTACTTGCATGGGCAGGCTGGCAGCCATACTGAAGCTTGGCATTGCTAGGCCGTAGGTATTGGACAGAACTGGATCTGATCTTCCTATTATGGACCCTGAAGAAAAGGACACTAGACAGAAAGAAACAAAAAAAGGGATTGAGTGACAAGTCTGGATAAGAGGACAAGCAAAAATAATCTAGCTCCGAAATTAGAATGCATCAGCATAAAATTAATGGAGGGAGAGGAAAAACGTTAGTTGCTTTGAATTAGAATTAATTTTAAACTGTTATTTCAATTTACCTATGTGTGTTTACCTAAGTCTGTACTTAGTAAGACACTAAGTACAAACAGCAACTTACTGTCTGTACTTAGTGTCCAGACGGTAAGTAACTTAGCAACTAAAATAAAATAAAAGAATTTGATGGAAATAGGCTACAAGGTTACCTAAACACCTGCAGTAATATATCATTCATCTGAAGGATCAAGTGTTTTGTCTGCATAGTAAAGACCAACTTAGCAATAACAATAATAAAAAAGAAATAAATGATCTATTTTAAAAGCACTTTTGTGTCATTTGACCACGTAATATACTTCTGAAAAGCCCACCATTCTTTTCCTAACAGACTTCAGGTGGATTGAAGTCACAGTAAATCTTTACTTCCTCACTTACCCTAACCTAAACATTTAATATGTTTAGGTTAGGGTAAGCAATGTAAGGAGTAGCAATAAATATATTTGCATTGTCTGCTGGAAGCAAGATTCTGAAAACTGGGCTTGGATTGTACGAACCAGATTGTGAAGAAGATGCAGAAGATGCTATACTGATTGTTCTGGGGTGACTGCAGCTGGAAGGAACAATCAATTGGTAGCATCTTCCACTCTCCTCATCGTTAGAGGCATCCTCAATGCAGGAAGACACGTACAACCTTCAAGATAACCCAAACCTACAACCAGTGGTAATCCCATAGATCCACACTCATGGACTGAACTCTATCCTCCAGAATTTGAGTGGAGAGGATTTAGTGGTCTGTCTGCAGATCTCTGCTTACTAGACTGCCTTCCTCTTTATCAGAGATGAAATTGTTAAAGAGTTTTCTAAAGTAGATTTCTCCTCATACCCTCAACTCAATAGAAACCCCCCCCATTGAATTTCACCTTTAAATTAAATTAATTTCCTGGGCTTACATAAAGCAAAACAGCAAAACAGACAACGTTTTTAGTAATTGTTGTTACTAAATAGTTTTAACTGATAGTTTTTATTAATAGCAATGTTTCCTTCACTGGCAGGTCAACGGTTCTTTAGACAAGAACTGAGTAACTAAATTCTGTTGGATAAACCAGAAATGAAGCACTTTACTCTTGTGGTTGGTGTCGGTAACAGTAGAGAGATTGCTGTGAAACACTGTTTGACTCATTTGGTACCTGGTGCTGAAGGCTGAGCTGGAGATGAGTAAGCACTGCTGCTAAAGCTGCTGTTGATGGGAATATGGCTGGAGGAGTTCAACACCTGCCGACGTTGATTCCTTAACTTCTCCTCTCTTCTCCACTTTGCACGTCTGTTTGAAAACCAAACCTACACATTGCACAAAAAAAAAAACTGGAATTGAACAAGGATTAGACAAGGTGGAAGGACTAGTTCACCATGATTAACATTCAACCCCGTTTATACAAAACTCTGAAGCCAGGAGAGACCCTCTGCTTGTATCTGTTTGCTGTGAAATGAAAAAAACTGGAATAAGGACCTAGAGTTGATCCTATTCTGTTATGTCTGGGAGTCTATAAGGGGAGTAGTCAGTAAACCAGTGCAAAAGGAACAGTAGTTCACTTTACAGAGTCTGAAGAAAATGACTCAGATTGAAAGTGAATTGTGCTTAAAGACAGAAAAAAATCTAATTGGTTCTAAAATTCAGTTAACTTTCTATAGTGCAAATTTTGATGCCACTAAGAAAAATTATATCAAGTCTTTTTTCCTTATTAAAATCGACTAAATGAACTGATCAAAAGGAATAAAAACAGGATGTTTTTCTTATCTACATTTGCTTGTTTGCTCATTTTTAACAAGTACCTTCACAAGTTTCTACTTTTCAATTAGGAAATGTATTTCTGTCAAAGGTTTACTCACAAAATAGAGTAATGTTTTTTTTTTCCAGACAGAAAAGCACCAGGAAAAAAGTCTTCAGATTATTTTGGAAGAGCAAAAAGTTGTTTCCTTTGAAAAAGTTTCCCAAAAATCCTTTGAAGTTAGATTCCTGGGACTCTGTTTTCCCTGTTGCAGGGTTGTTAGTGTCCCTGTGTTGTCCACTGCAGGGCAACATAGAGCAGGGTGTAAGATTATCTTACATGATGACAACTCCATATACATTCTGCGCCATGTAAGATAGGTCGACAACTCCTTTCTCACTGTACCTTCTTTGAGAGAAAAGAACAGTTTAACTATGCTTTGTTTTGTTGCAGTTTGTTGTAAAAGCTCTGAGTCAGCCATCCATCTTGTGTCAGAGAGCCTCAGGTTTTACATCTGAAATCAGAGCAATGAGAATGTCGTCTACCTTAAAATTCAATAAAGATTTGACAAATACTACAAGGTCCACGCTTGTGAATTTTATTATTATTCATTTTTATACAGTCAAACTGTTAGATGACCCTTCTACTTGTCGGTGTGAACATACTTGTTGACTAAGTGTGGAGAGAAAATTAAATGAAGCTCCAACTTCTGCAGCTTACCTGAATTCTTGCCTCAGGCAGATCGATTTTATTGGCAAGTCGTTCACGTGCAAAAACATCTGGATAGTGAGTCCTTTCAAATTCTACAACCACAAAATAAAATTATATATTTAAAAAAGAACATATTTCAAAAGAAACTATGGAGATTAGTTTTAAATCTCAAACTATATGGTATGAAACGAGAACACCTTCTGACAACTTCAGGGTCTAATCATAAAAACAATCTGCTCTATGAGATTCTGAAATGTAAACTTAGGTGCACAAAACCAAACATAATCCCAAAGTCCCAAACATTTTTCACTATTTATATGATTTTAATGGAAATAAATATTTAGTTGAGATTTTTTGAAATGAAGTGAAGTTATTATTGGTAAGATCAGTATCAGTGTCAGCATATCACTAATCTAGCTGTGGTCAATGTTATAGATGATTTCAGCATTAGAAAGAAATGGGTCTGTTCTGTTCTGCTGGCTGAGGCAGCCGCCTGTACCGATCCAATTCATCAGCTGATTGGACACCTGAAAGGCAAAAGACTGCCTTCCATGCTGCTGCACAACTAACAGTCTGACACAAAATGTAAAAGTTTCACTATGCGGGCTTTATGATTATGAAACATATAAATTAACTATTTAAATGCATTTTTTGAAAGACTTTTAAATAAGAAATTAATTTAGTACTTTCAAACAACCCAAAAATTTGTCTTAAGCACTTAAGCTGCGGCTAAACACACTGTTGAAGAAAACTGATTTAGGTGAGGCTTCAAATGATCTGATCTGATCTCACAGCAAATTTACAAAAGTTGAGTCAGTTTCCCATCGTCAGCATGTTGGCATATGGGAAGAGAAATACCACTCTTTAATATGGTATTGGAGTAAACACTACAGAGTGGGCCATAAGTTTCCATACATAGGAGAATGTAAAATGTATATTTCTTTTATATTTCAGATACCCAAGAAGATGCGTTTGACAAAAGAGCAAAGCACTGAAATTATACTCATGGCTGGATTGCGAAGCAGTCGCATAGTTGCACAAAACTTTAACAGAAAACATGGAACGAAAATCACGCACGACACTTTGACAAAGCTTATTTGCAAGTTTCAGAAAACTGGAAATGTTGCAGATCAACCACGAAGTGGTCCAAGACGTGAAGCGGTTATACAGAATCCCACAAAAATAAAAACGGTTGTCCAATATAAAATGTTTATTTTTTCTATGTGTGGAAAATAATAACCCACCCTGTATATTTTCAACTTTGTTTACATGTGAATAAGAAACAACAGCAGAAACCCAGCTGATATTTCAGACTTGAGGTCATTTATGCAGGATGTGTTAAAGAAATGTAGCTTTTGGTTAACATCCTCCAAATACCTTTTTCTAGTGCTTCTATCTGGTCCTGTGTGAAGGATGTTCTGTTTCTCTGCAGCTTTCTTTTCAGCTGAAGCCTCATCTGAGTCTCATCTGAGTCATCTCCGTTGGAACTGATTGAAATGTTGTTTTCCGCTCCGTCTGTCTGAGGGCAGTCTGCACCGAAAAAGCAGGGAGGAAAGAATGGAAGAAGACAGATAAAAATTGGGCTTATGGTTGAGTAGTCAATCAGTCAAACAGAAAAAAATGTGAGGTAAGATGTACTCTAATCAGATCTGGTAAGATACAGGATACTTCATTTTACACTAAAATGTAAAAGAGAAAGAAAGAAAAAAATATATATCTTTTTAAAAATGAATTAAGTAAAACATCATATTCACAGTTTTGCCAAAAAAGGAAGTTCACCCTGCTTTACTTTTTAGAAACAAAGATGTTCAATAAGATTTGATATATTACAAAGATTAACTAAAATGTAAATGCATTAACTTGCATATCTCACATCAAATAAATCATTTTTGTTATCACACATGCCATGTATTTAGATGAAATATTATAATAGCGCATATACAACACATTTCTTGAAAGTCAAGTCAACTTTATTTATATGGCACACCACGTTTAGTTGTGTCTTCTATCTTCTACTCCAATAAATAAAAAATAAATCTCATAAATTTAGAGAGATTTAGATTTTTAACCTAAATGTGTGACTTTGTGAAAGATAAAATTAGTGTATGTTGTGTTAACTTTTTATTAATTTTGTCAAACCTCCAAGAGTTTAAAAATCTAGAGTTTTTAGGTTAGCACTTAAAAAGAAAGAAAAAGAAGACAGGACCATGAACTTTTTCTCAGAATGCTTAGTGGCATGTTTCTGTGTCCTGTGTTACACCGTGAGTGAGATGGAAGTGTGTTACATTGATCTGACTCTTGTGCATTAATAAGGTGGATGTTCATTTTAATACATCTGATAGTTTGTAAAGTTTGAAAAGTTTGTAAAGTCTGATTTATGGTCCAAACTAAATGATTTTGAGCAGAAATCATTGTAATGATTAATAAAATTTATAATCACCTTGGAAATTTTATTCATGAAATTTGAAACAAAAATTTAAATTATTTTTTTAATAATAACTTATATTTTAGGAAAACCCTGATCTTTTGCCATTGCTCACCATGATTGTCTTATTTAGAGGGACTCATATCTCATAGAGAGCTGATGATCTTTGGGCCATTTTTTTCTCGTCATTTATCCACTCACCTGCATGTAAAGGGTTGTTAATGAGTCACTAATGTTAATTTGGTAGAATAACTTGTTTTATCACGCTGTGTTAAACAATTGTATTTCAGGGACTGACAACATGCTTCAATTAGAGCTTAGTCCAACAGAGCGCCTGTAGTCAAACAAGAAATCTATGCATCATTATGCTATTATATTAATATAGCAGAAAACCTCAGAGGAATGTTTCCAACATATTGTTTAATCTATGGCTCAAATAACTAAGCTAGTGGCTGATGAGTTCATAAAAAAACACTACATCACTTATTACTCAAACCCAGAAATATGGATTAGCATCAACATAAATCCACACCAGAGTAGAGATCCCCAACATGGAACCTCTGAGCAGACAGCTTGACTGCAGCTCCCTCTGGGACTCATGTTTTTTGTATTGCTAGCCTAATTATTCATTATCCCAACAGACAGGAGCTGCAAAACAGAATAAAGCTATTGCTAAGTGTCATAGTCAGTGATGCAGAAGGAGATGATAATGAGAGCAGATGCCCTCCTCCTGGACACACACACCCAGACCTAAACGCACACACAAACACGTGCACAAACATGTTGTTGGCTGATTGGGGAGGTAGCGTAGCTTTGTTTCACTCTTAACTCCCTGGATGATGGAGGAGGAGCAGAAGCACATGAGCCTACCTCACATAGCAAATGGAGCCATCAGCCACATGATCTGACAGAAATCTACAACACATTTATTTTAACTCATGCATGACTAGACTGAATATCTGTCATTGCAAACTGAACATCAACACCATTTGCTACTGTGCTCTCAGAGGAAGTTGAGTTGTAAATGAATGTAATCTGTTCATGAGGTTCTAAAGGCCTGCTGTCATCTGAACAAATACACCAATCAGAGCCAGGAGGAGGGTCTTAGTGCTGTCAATTACCCTCATATATGAGCCTCTCACTCCAACCCCCTTGCGCTCCTCTGTACTGTTGCTCCTTCCTGACAACAACCCTGCTTTGAATGCTCATGCTAGCTAGCATAGCCACTGATGACAGCAGATAAACAGTTTTCCTGGAATGATAAGTTGTTTCTCTGTCATTACCACAATAAACACCACAAGCATGATTGACATGAGTAGCTTTAACTAATTTGGAGATGATACACAAAGTGTCACCTAATCTGCAAACATTCACAGTTAAACACTTAGTGAGCACAGATCTTTGTGGATGGAAAAAGAAAGAAAAAGGAGGGCCTCATTCCTTATTGATCTAAAATGAGTAGAACACCTCTGAATTGAAAACATAATGAAGTTTCAGGTGATGCAATATAACAGAGCAAAGGAATCATTCAAACTTATTCACCCTATAAGATAGAAAATTGTGTATTATATCATTATATCTTATGTTTCCATAAGATATAATGAACACAATTTTCTGTCTTATAGGGTGAATAAGTTTGAATGATTCCTTTGCTCTGTTATATTGCATCACCTGAAACTTCATTTATTTATTTATTTATTTATTATAATAAGTAAATCATTTCAAAAATTTCCAAATGAGATTTTCTTATCTTCACAGCCAAAGTTAAGTTGTGGTTATTTTTTTTTTATTTGTTTTTATTTTGTGTGGGTAGGGTATTAACAAATGTCTTACCTGTGTTCAGGATTGTGGTCCCAGCGTACCACCCTGAGCGTCCTCCCCAGGAGCCCTGTGCATTAAGCATCTTCAGTTTGTCAAACATTCCCTCAGTGGCCCCTGTCCCCATCGGATGCTTGTCAGTGGCCAAGTTCCTGAGGACTCGATTTATTGATGAAACCTGGGAACAAACATAAAGTCATATGAAAAAAAAATACTGCAGTGTTTTTTTTTTCTTGAAAAATGTGAGGTTGGTGGTAAAACTGCAGTATGTAACTTTTATAAAAAAAAATGTTTTACATATTGTCAAAACTCACTGTTGTGAGTTTTGACAGTGACAGTGTCTCATACCACACTGAATTAAAAAGGCAAAAAGACTTTTGCCTTTTTAATGAGGCAAAAGTCAAGCTCCTTTGCCTCCTCATCCTTTGCCTCTTCATCCTTTGCCTCCTCCCAGTGCTAACTAAAAACAACCAATCAGAGTCAGGAGGCGTGTCTTAGCACTTGTCAATCTTAAATGGCGCTGCTCATCCTCCTTTCCCCCTCCTTTTGCTCTCTGCTACCGCTACAGGTTTTCCCCATCAGCAGATCTTGTTGTGAATGCTGGGGCTAGTGAGTATGGCACTGATGAAGGCAGAAAACAGGTTTTCTGCCATGGTAAGTTGTTTCTCTGCCATTAGTACATTTAGCAGTGAGTTGTGATATTGAGGAAGACCTTCTTCTAGGCTCTGATTGGTTGTTTTTGGTCGGGAGCGTGCATTTCTTCGGCAGTAGCAGCTCAGGGAGGAAGTGGAGGAGATCGATCTTTTCAGATTATTTGTCGCATTACAAACTGTCACAACATGGTAATATTTTTTACAAATATGTAAAAAACATATTCCTATAAAGTTCTGGATGGACTGCATGTAGATGCTAAAATTGTGACAATGCATCTCTGTATTTTAATTATTTTTAGCAATTTTTTGTCAACATTTCAATTCACCTCATGCTTTCCTACAGTTAGATTTAAAATAGCTGTATTCTATAGAAACCACTAATTAAGTGGTTTCTGAGAACAGTTGATTTTATCCAGAAGAATCAGAATAAAAGGGGAATGGAATGAATGGAAGGCCAAGAAGAAAAACATGCACTGACTCCCTACAGCGGATGTTGTTTCCTCTTTCAGACATTCCTGCAGTAATGGTTAAGTTAAACTGATGACTTCTTGTTTGTTGGATCTGACTTGCTAATGAATTAACATTAAGACGACACTGTCCTCCATTGCCACATGGACAATACCAAGGGAAGATTGTAGCATTCAGCATGAGTAAATGCTGCAAGCCAGTGACTCAGTCCAAACTGCTGGGTTTCCTTAGACCAGCATTTCTCAGATCTGCTCCTCAGACACATCTAACACAAGCAGGGCTACTGGCCCTGAGGACCAGAGTTGAGAAGCAATGTCTTAGACTGAAAACTTTTTAACCTGTATGAATAATAAACTGAACTCGAAGCACTGTTTGATAATAATAAGGATCAACTGAAATGTATGTGTGTTTTCTTTTGTAAAGTGCCTTGAAATAACATATTGAACTATACCAAGGTTCTAACATCAGGCCAGTTGACAGACTAAGCTCTGATTGACATAATTGATCTTACACTGGGTATATTGTCATTGGTGCAGACTCCCTCTGCCAGTAGTCGGTCTCTAATCTCCCAGGCAAAAATGGATGGACACTCTCTTTTGTACTGAGCAATCTTTCCCACCACCTCTGGAGTCGCCACCCTGGGTTTACTCCCTCCTATGGCCCGAGGACGGATTGAGCCCGTCTCATAATACCGGCCCAGGATCTTACTCACACAGCCATTAGACACCTGGACAAACAGACAGCAAACATCTTTGATCAAACAGTTTCTCTTTGCATTAGATAAAGAAAGCTCCCCTGGTGAGATATGTTCTGTTTCTACAACATGGAATAGTTTTTAGGCTGCTTCTTTATGTAGAACAGAGAATCCCACTTTATATTTCCATGAAGCTGCTAAAGGAATCCATGAGTTTGCCTCACAGGCAATTGAGATAAAGTGCCTATCCAGGATAAAACCATGCATTCATGTCTTTGTTGTTCCTTTGTGATTGTTCTGTTCCAGGAGTTAGTTCCAACTCCAGATTGATTCTAGATTTTGAAGTTCAACAAAATTTACTTTCAAGCTTAAGTGGTTGATATGTGAAAAGACATCTCCCAGATGTAACAGTGTAAAGGTGGTATTTGCCATTCAGTAAATTAGTAAGTGGACATTTCCTGGAAAGAGAAGGAAATTGAGATTTGCCTTTGTTAGTTCACATTTTTGTAAAACAAACTCTTATGAAGTGGAAAGAAAAAGCGTCAGAGCAGAACTGTCAGTTAGATTTTCTACTTTACAGTAGAAATCCATCTTCTCACTGTTTTGTCCAGATTTACAAGTTCTTTGAGTAAGACAATGGTTTCACATTACATTCTCGAGCAACAATTTTGTTACAATGAGAAACTACTTTATTGGTATACATGTACTCATAGAGAAGCAATGGCTTGAACAGAGGCACAGCTGGCTGCACGGTTGGCTTGCAGCAACAAGGATCTTCTTGCTGTGGATTTCTGGGATCTTTCTGCATGAAGTTTGCATGTTCTCCCCTTGAATGTGTACTCTGTCTTCTTCCCACTGTCCAAAAAACATACCTTTTAGATTACTTAGTCTCTTTAAACATTAGGTGTGTTTCCCCTGTGTTTCTCTGGGTTGCCCTGTGATGGACTGTGGCCAGTCCAGAGTGTACTCTGCCTGTCACAATGAAGATAGACAAAAGCTCTCTTGCAACCTGGATGGATGGATCCCTGCAGCACAATGTTGCTACCACTATGTTTCACCATAGTGGTGACATGTTCAGTGTGATGAGCAGCATTACTTTTCTTTTTGGGAGTTTGGATGAAGGCCATAAAATTCATTTTCAATGTTGTCTGAATAAGAATATCTTGTCAAGCCCAAAAGAATTGCAGCTGTATTCACAGCAAAATGTGCTTGTACAATACACATTTTGATTCACCAGGGCACTCTTATTTGTGTAAAAGTTTTATAGATTAATGAAAAAACTATGTTGTCCTTTTACATGACAAATGAGTAACAGGCCTAGTGGGTGATGTCATCATATAGTGAGCAGTCCCACAATCTGAAGAGCAGCATAACATGATCTGGACACAACACAAACACATCAGTGGAAACATGGATGCCATGTTGAACAGTCTGCTCAGTCTGAGACTTTTTTTTTTATCTAACTCAAAAAATCTGAAAACCTGAAAGGGATTCAGGCAGAGAAGTACAGGAGAGTGAGAGTCACTCTTATGACACAACCAGTGACTTCACCCCTTTAGCCAATCAGTGACCAACAGTCTTCTGACATCACATTTTCAGCCCAACTGAGCATGCCTGGAAGCTTCTGTGTCCTTTTTCTGATTGCTATCTCATCAGGAATGATGATGACGCATCATGAAGCAAATTTAATGTTGGTCTAGAGTGTAAAAATGAAGAGCATTTTGTTGAGACATTAAATCCTGTTAAGTCTATGTGTGTGTTTATTGGGATATTTGGTAAATATGTGAAATTTTAAATTATAATATTACAACAAACCAGTAAAACACATTTTTAATACAGAAATGTGGGCTTTCTGTATTAAACACATATAATACCTGCTTAAAGGTTATTATTTTCAAAAGGTACTTTTTCTACCTTGCAAACATGCCTCATCTAAACAAATATTCTAATGTATTGAAAGTGACTGTATTTTGCAGTGTTTGCTCTGTCAACAAGGCCTCTTTTCTCCACATTTATCAACTAACCCACTATCTTCAGAGTTCGATGGTCTTTGAATGGTCAAAAATGTATTAGCTGCATTATTTAGAATGGAGTTCAAGCAGCTATTAGCTGGAGCCACTCCAAATACTCAGATGGTGATCAGATCTTATCCTTTAGCAGCGTTTACTTAGTTAAGCATATCCGTCTATGTTACTGAAACTTAAGGCAGAGATGCAATAATGTGATGAAAGTATTAATAACACTCTGACGGTTTGATGTGTATCTGAATACAGATTTTGACTCTACAGAAAACCATGATAACAGCCAAATGTTGGTTGTTGTCATAGTCAACCAAGGCAAACAATGGGAATAAGTTTAACTTTACATCAATGTTTTTATGTACAATCATTGGTATATACTTTGAGCATTATTGTAAATCCAATAAAACAGCGCAGGGGTAGGGATCTACTTTAACAATAACTTATGAAAAATTGCATCTAAGGTGCCAATAATATTCTGATCCCCAGACATGAAAACAAAATCTGGTACTTAATTTTGTTCACCAGTGATGTTATCCTTTCAGCAGTTCTGCATACCTGTAGTATTCTGGATATGTCACATGGCCGAGCCCCACTATGAGCAAGCTCCACTATCTTCTGCCTTGTAGAATCAGGTAAAGGTCTTCCATTTACAAACACACCTCCAAGCTGGTTTACTCCACTGTGACCTTCACACACAAACACACAGAAATAAAATGAAAGGGAAAGAAATAAAGGAAAGAGGGAAACAGACCATTTTGTTAACAAGAGGAAAATATAAAGGTGAATATGGAGGAAAGAGCCTCGGTGCTAGATTTTACATTTTAAAATCTAGGCACCCAATTTGTTAAGAAGCTAAATGCATTATGCTAACCTCATGTCAGTTATTTGAATTTAAATCTATTATTCAGTTACTGAAAGATGCTACAGACACACTTCTTTTTGTATGTATTTGGCAGACATACAACATGGTCAGTGGCACATTTTTGTTTGTTTTTAGGAAGATGTGTTCTCCATTCCCTAGTTGTGTTTAACTGTCTTTCCAAAATAAAATACCATCAAATTATTGCTTAGCGGAATTCATACCCTATAAGTTTTAACTTGAATTCACATTAGTTTCCAGTCTCCTATGTCGGAAGACACGAGATAAAGCAATAGCCAGAAATTGACATATGAATGACAACAAAATCTGGTGTATCTTTAACTGTGCAGATTGTATTGATTTGAAAAACAATACTATTTCTAAAGGGGAACAGTCTATAAAATATGCATACAACAGCAAACACAAAAAAAACCCACACATGTATAAAATTATATCAGGACTCCAACTAGCACAGTTCATCTACATCCATGTATGAACCATCAGCTAAAGGAAAAAAAGAGATCTTCATCCTGGGCTTTTGGCAGAACTGTGCTGTGCGGTGATTGGCTGCTTCTCCCCGACTCGTTGTTCTGGCTTTGCAGAGCAAATAGGAAAGTGACGGGCAAAGTGAGCGGCAAGGAAAAGAAACTTAGCCTGAAAGACCACAGCAAAAGTTGTATTCATGGGAATACAACTTTGCATTAGCGCTTATCTTGCATATCTCACATATCTCACATTAGTGCTCGAGATAAAAAGTTGTCCATCTACTGAGGATTTTGACACCTAACTGCATAGAGGGAATAACTAAGGAATGCTGATATCAAGGAACGAGAAAACTATAGTAGTGGAGTTGGTCAAAGCACACACACTGATCTTCTAGTCACCACACCATGGAAATGGCAGGAGTCCACAATCCAACACTAAATGGGACTCAATAAAAACAGCCCAGGTCAGCAACAGATGGACAAAACCCTTCCACAATCTGTGAGGCAGTAGTCAGGATCCAGGTATATGGAATGCAGATCAGAGCCAAAATCCCAGAAACTGACAGTAGAGGCAGAGAGCAGGCAGAGATGATGAACACGTTCAAGAAAATGGACTGCTCTAAAGCTGTGACAAGGATTACCACAGACAATCAACCACTGAGTGGTGCAGAGCAGCTATGTCTTACCTGGGACTAAACTCAGCAAAATCTTTTACTTTATCATTTGATTTGTTCCTGTTCACTTGTGTTTGCTTAAAAAAGCTAGAAAAATCCTTTGAACACTGCTGATAAAGCGTAGACGTGCTATGTCTCAGTAGGGGCACATCGTGCTGTGACGCTGTAGGTTAAGTAGATTTTCACTGAATCCATTGTCTGTTGCTCTTATGAGCTCAGGGGAAGGAAACATATTGCAGATTGATAAACCTCTCAGCAGTGAATTACTAAATCATACAGTCAAAGTACACATACACATACACCCACCAGCAAAAGCACACACAACCAGATAGGACAGTCTGTTTTGGATGCAGTCCAGTACACATGCAAACCAAAAAGGGATGGAAATGGTTCAGCAGGTAAGATGCTGGCTCCAGAGAGCAGGAACACTACAGTTAATGAACTCAACAGACACTGAATATACTTCATAGACACATTACATAGTAATACAGCATTTTATATGAGTAACCAGAAGGCCAAGTTATCACACTAATAGTATTAACAACAACAAAAACAATAATAATAATAATAATAATAATAATAATAATAATAATAATAATAATAGATTTCATTTACAATGCTCTTTATATCTTTGGATATTAAAGGGAAAAAACAAAGCAAGCAAGTGTAATGGGTAAAAAATAATTAAATATTGAATAAATGAATAAATAAAGAGATTAAAACCAATGCCTAAGAAAATGAACCCAAAATCTTGCTAAAAAAAGATGTCTTCAGGCCTTTTCTAAAACAGCCAGTGGATTGTGGTTCCCTCAGCGTGTCAGGGAGGCCTTATCTTCCATGGTCCTCAGTTTGGTTTGGAGTTTGTGGAGAAGCTTTGAGTGGGTGGAGTGGAGTGAGTCAGTGGTGTTTTGTAAGTTAAGCCATTCTTTGATTGTTTTTCTGATTTCTTGCAATCAAAATCCCAGATGTTGTGATACTGCTTTAGAAATATTTGAAAGAAAATTTGCGATATGTTTTACCATTCAATCCCTTCCAAAATCTACATGTATAAGAAAAAGATACAAAAAAACAGGAAGACAGATTGAAAACGAATAATATTTTTATTATTTAAAGAACTTAAATATCTCAACTAAAACTTGACATGAAGTTAGACAACTGCGTAACAGAAGTAAGAAATACTGCCATCTGCAGGTGGGAATCAGCTGTCACTTAACAATGTTTTGATAGTTATTTAAAAAAAAATCAATTAAATTTGCAATAGATTCACAAATACGCATTAGATTGAAAACATGTGGGTTTCTGTTGATTTTGCATAAATTTGTGAAATCTGTAGTCTGGAAAACCCGAGGGACTATGTACTTATCAGACCATTCCTGTTGGTTGCTTGATAAAAATCTATGATAAAATCTTCCATTGATTATATTTTGTGAGCACTGGCCACTGACAAGAGTAACAGTGAAACTTTAGAGCCATGCCTGTCTTAATCGCCTAAACACTCAGGGACTTTCTAATATTGGCATTTGTGGTTTCAGAAATTTTCAGCACTTCAGCATTTTTGATCAATGGTGCTCAATACGGGCTAAAGATTTTTTGACAGTGAGTGCACTTTAAAACATAAGAAAACCCCATTACACTTTCATCTGGCTGCAGAAGACTTTAACTTTGATATCTCTGTTGTTTCTCACAAATAACATGACAGGTCTGATGTAGGACTTGTTGGAGAATTTTCCTGCCTGTTGTCTTTGCCTCAGTGTTGGCTGATAAAGCAAAAATTACTCAAAAAATGTATTGGGCATCCAATGATGATTTCTTCAGGGGGCATAGGGAATCTGGTCAGATGGATGGAGCTAAGGTAAATACAGGGCAATATTTGGATTGCCAGGAATTTGAGTGGGTAAAGGTTTACATTTCAGCAGGAAACAAGCTATGAACATATGACCAGAGTGACAAAGCATGTCAGGTGTTAAAAAGGCCCAGTCAATGTCCAGCCCTAAATCCAACCGAGAGGCTGTGACAGTGACATTATGTTTAATGGCTGCAGATTCTCTTAATCCAGTCTGACTAAAAGGAAAACAGACCATGATAGATGAGGGACAACAACCACCCTTAGCTCCTTTTAAACACTGCTAAAAAGTAAGGTTTATAATCCTGCAAACATTAGCATAGTACCTATTATGTCTTCCACAATTCAATTATAGGAACAGTTATCCTATTATGGTAGCTGCTGTGACTGTGAATATTTTCTAACTCTGTCTAGATGTCTTATATCTCTCTCTTGTGTGTTGAAAGGTCAGCAGTTCAACTGTAGAAATGTTAATCATGGTGTCATTTCTGAGAAACACACTGGGGCTCTCCTCTATTGACACTAAATTAATAGAAAGACATATGGAGTCAATTTGGTCCCAATCCTCTGTGATACACAAACACTCACACACACAAAGCAGGCGGGCCCCTGGGAAAAGCTCAGGCTTTCCCTTCAGATCAACTCATTCACACTGCACCTGACTTCAATTAACTCCCACTGTAACGGGATTCTGTTGTTGTCAACAGAGCCGACTGAAACAACGTTCCAGGTTCTCCATGGCAACGCAGACAAGTGACTGTTTCATTGACGTCAAGAAGGCATCATTTTAGCTGTACCTTCCACCATTTTAAGTACTGATTTATTATGTATCCAGACTGTGAAGTATACTCACAGTCTCAGAATACTCAGAAGTTCTGCCAAGACCTTAGAGTAATTTTGGTAATGTGGCGACTAATAGAAAGACTCCCATCTGGTGATCAGCTTATTTCATTGTTAAAGCTAGTTATACCTACTTATTTTGTTTAGCTTTAGAACAAGCAAATGTGCCTATTTTCAAAGTGACTGAAACTTAAACATTAAAAATTAAACATTAAAAATTAAACATGCATGCTTAATTTTAAGTCTAAGTTAAAATTAAACATTGTAAGTTAAAATTCAGAGAACCGAATTAGATTTAGTATTCTAAATTAATTTCAGCCTGTTTTCAGTAATAATATTTTAGTAATAATGTCAATGTGCACAGATTAAGAGAAAAGTGGTAAATATAATGAGATATTTACATTTCTTTATGGTACTAACAGACTAGGGTCGCTACCCGTCTCGTAAAATACGGAATCGTCCCGTATGTGGCTGTTAAATACTGAACATTGAACCAATACGGGAAGAGATTTGTTCCGTAGTGGCACGGAGGGCTGTATGATATCAGACAGAATGGATCAGGAGAGGAACACAGCAGACCAGTTAGAACTTCTTTAGGTTAAGTAGATGAAGAGACACCAGCGTCTCTTCATCCCTCAATCATTTTGATTGTTACAAAGGTGAGATTAGGTCTATGACAGCCAGAAATCTTGCTTGTTTGTTGGTGACCAAATACTTATTTTCCACCTTTATTTTCAAATAAATTCTTTAAAAATCAGACAATGTGATTTTCTGAATTGTTTTTTCTCATTTTGTCTCTCATAGTTGAGGTCTACCTATGATGTCAATTACAAGCCTCTCATCTTTTTAAGTGGGAGAACTTGCACAATTGGTGACTGACTAAATACTTTTTCCCCAGTGTAACTCCTTATTTGTATAAATATTTTGGTAATACTCTGTAAAATACAAGAATGTTCATATAACTTTTATACTTTTAGCTGTCTGAGGACATATTTTTGAGTATTAAATCAGGTATTATGATCAGTTTTTCAGTACTTGAGTAATTTACCAAATACTTTTTAAACTTGCTTAATTAAACGTGTTTAAGGTATGCTGCCCTGTTTGGAGTACAATTTTGGGGTACTCTAACCGACCTCTATGCATGAACGATTGCTCTATGGATCACATAGACAAAAAACACCACCATAAAATAATGTCTATCGCTGCAGCGGACGTCCCACCCCATGAGAGTAGGGCGACGCGCCATGGTGGGCGTCCTTTATTTTGATTTCTGAAAGGTGGCAACCCTATAACAGACTGAAACTCACATTTACTCTAATAGGTTGTTAATCAATAAAATTGTTCAGAATGTAAGCTGACACCAATATTTTTTCTCGATAATCATCAGAGCTGATGTTTAGATTGTTCTATAAGAAAAATGTGAGTTTCCATCAGATCCACTATACAGAGCCTCACATGGAGAGGATGCAGAGCAAATGAGATGAGGTGCAGAGTTTAACTTGTATGAAAACCTGAACAAAACATTTTAAAAAGTGTTTGACTTATACATTAGTTGAGCAAAACTGTGTATCCTTACAAATATTTCACGTAGAACAGTACAGAACCAGAGGTCAAAGAGTTCAGAGTTTAAAGCTGGCTACTGTTGCTTTTTTTATTTGCTCATTATCCTTTTTTTTTTTTCTTTTTTGTTTTTTGCAACATTTAAACTTCCAGTAGTGTGTCAAAGCAGTTCCATATAGACTCTTTTAAATCAGTCATCTAGAGATCTGTGAACTATATAGTTGGTGATTAGACATCTCAACTGAAAAATGTTCACTGCATGTAGGGAATTTTTTGATTCTACAGTTCAGCCAGTAATTGGGCCTAGAAGGTTACTGAAAATTAACCAGATTATAGTTCATTTCAGCCACTGGTATCAAGGATCTCACCTTTTGCTGCTGATTCATGTCTCATGACCACAGATAGAACACTAAATTGAAAACATTACTTACTGACATGACTCGAAAATACAAAGGCCTCTGTTTCAAGCAGAGTAGTTCAAGGATCTGCCTTTTTATTCTCAACTGATGGTGTGACAGTCAGACTGTGGCATCACTTGCTCTCATTAGGGCACGTCTCCAGTCTGTTGAGGTAAACGAAGCCTTGTGTACTTGGTACCAGGCCACCCTGGGTGGGGCTATTATCCAGAAAATGAACTCAATGAATTGTTGAACTAAATAAATTGAGCTAAGCCCTAATTACTTAGTTAATGACTACATTAATTAAGTAATTTAGTAATTAGTTAATTAATTAATTAAATCAATGCATTTCATTATCCCAAGAACTGCATCTTCACAGTGAAATGGGGTGGTGGCAGTGTCATGTTGTGGGATTGTTTTTCTAGTAGCAAGGACGGGGGAACTGGTTCAATTCTAGAGGAAGATGGATGGTGCTAAACACAATTCTTGAGCAAATCCTTTTTCAGTCTGTCAGTGATTTGAGACATGGATGGAAGTTCGCCTTCCAACAGGTCAATGACCCAAAGCATTCTGCTAAAGCAACACTCCAATGGTTTGGGGAAAAGTGTAATGGAATGGCCTATTCTAATCAAAGCCCAGATTTCAATCCAATTGAGAATCTGTGGTCAGACATGAAGATTACTGTTCAACAGGAACAATCTAAATTGAAGGCAGTGGAATTTGCTCCAGAATGGATTTGAATCGGCTGTGCAGTGAAACGTCAGAATGGGTCAGTCTGGTAGTTTGCATAGTAAAGGGAGATGCTAGAGAAGAAGGGATGAAAGAGGAGCAAACCTGCCAAAACAAAAAAAGAAAGAGATGGTGGGGCTAAAATACTGAGGGAGAAAAAATGAGTGCAGGACACAAACTGATATTGTTTGTAGAGAGGTAAGGGACCAAGCAGCAGGACTATAGCAGGTTAACAAGCTTCATCCCAGGTTTGGCACATGTTTGCATTTTTGGATGAATTCAGATCACAAAGAACATTAAAGGCAGCCCGTCATGTTACACCATGCAGTGCCCTGCGAAAGTATTCACTCCCTCCTCACTCCTGATTAATCTGTTGAGGCAGATTGTCATTATTTATTTATTTAGTTATTTACTTTGATTATTTTTATTGACTTCATTTCTCTCTTTCATACTCTGAGATAATAAACAGCTTATGAACAGCAGTAAAATCTAAAAACACCCTCATACTGTACTACAGTAAACCATATTTCATTCACTTATGATATCAGCAAGTGAATTGATGGGCTGGGGAGTTGAGCCTCATAGCAGCATCTAGCTGCTCTGATTCCCCTGTGCTGAGATGGACCTGATTAAATTAGAAATAACAAGTCTTACATTTAACAGAAAGCTGCAACACAAAACCAAAAACAGTACATTATGGCAATGGCAACTTATGGAGTACTGCTTAAAGCAGGATGAAGACCCAGGACTCAGGGCCTATCAAGAACAACCACAAAGATAATAATAATAGTTACATTTTCCTATGTACTGGATGTAGCTTAGGTTGAGACATACCTGCAATCTGAACAAATAAAAGAAACTTGAGTGGGTCGGGTAACTTTCTGGCTCTAGCCCAGGGTGTCATGTCCTCCTAGAAGAATAAGGCTCCCTGGGCTGAAGCTGGGCATTGATAACATCCATATAAGAAACTAAATTCAAGAATGCACTTACTGTTTTGCATCATGGAGGCAACACCAGTCTCCCAGCTGGGTTGACTTCTGTAATCTGTACAAACAGATAAATCATATTTTACTGGGTTAAACACATTTGTGTATAATCAAGTCCACATTCAAAAATCTTAATTATGCAGAAGAGCAAAGCAGCAGGAAATAAATAAATGTTTAAAGATTACTAGTTATAGTTTTTCATTTGTTTTTAGAAAGGAAACTTCACTGCAGGACAGAAGTCAAACACCTGTGAAAAACATACTATATCATACATATTTTCTCATGCAGTGTCACTTTCTTCAAAGTTTATACAGTATGAGTCTACTAAGACTATCAGATCAGCAGCTTGTCCAGCTATGGGGTGTTGAACATACATGCTCAGGATGAGGGATTGTTCATGTAGACGGAGTGAACAAGAATTGTTAGAAAACAATTCTTATTGTTTTTTAACAATTCTTATTAGAAAACAATAAGAATTGTTTTCTAATTCTTATTCAAATTAGAAAACAATTTGAATAAGAAGCTAAATAAAACTGAGTTTCATGAAAAATAGGATCAATTGGAATATATGTAATTGACTTGGTATCTGTCTGTATGATAGGTTTGACTTTATTTATTTCTTTATTTATTCTTTGTTTTAATGTACCTCGAGACAGTTATTGCCACAACATACATAAAATGAATTGCATTAAACTCTACCAAACCACTGAATAATCTCTAAATGGATTTGATATTCTCAAATGCTTCTGCAACCATTACATTTTAAAGAATTTCGTTATCACAACTTTATGGGAACAGTTTGGCAATTATCCCTTCATGTTCCACCAACCAGAAAAGTCAAAGAAGGAATGGATAAGTGATGTATGACCTGCTCAGAGTCCTAACCTCAACCCAACAGAATATCTTAGGGAAAAGTTGGAGTACAAACTATGAGCCAGGCCTTCCCATCCAACATTAATGTCTGACTTTACAAATGCACTTCTGGAAACACACCCAAGTCTTCTGGAAAGCCTCTATAAGAGCTGAAACTGTAAAATTAAAAATAATGGATTAAGAATGAAATGTCACTCAAAAGTCTGGCTTAGGAAGCCAGACTAGGTATCAGGCATATAACAAACATTTTTTAAATAAAAGTTACACACTGCAGCTCTAAGGGTCTAAAAATTTAAAAAGTTATTGTTTCAAATCTGCTACCATAAAAGTTTTTGAGATGCTGTCTTGGCTGGAGTTTTTCCTGGAGTACCGCTGAAGACTGTCAGTCAGCTGGATGAAATAAACACTCCCACAAATCAAAACATTAAGTTAATGTGATAAAAATAATATTATAACTGTGATCATAATTGGGGCAGCTCATTTTGAACTCCATCTGTACAAAACAAATACATTATGTCTTATAACTGTTCCCTAAATTGATAAAACACTGGATTGTTGCAGCTCTTTTAAAACTTAGATGAGTGACTGATATCAAATGAGCAATTTTAGTTTCCCTTTATAGTCCTTCTTTAACAATATATGATCATAGATCAAATAAATTGTTAGAATTGGATCAGTAAAGTCATGTAGCAGTTTGCATAGATTTGATCTGGGTGGCTTTCAGTCAATACTGCTGAACAGAATTGATGCAAGTTTCACAGCTAACAGCAACTTAAACAACAAGTTCAATTCCAATCTATTTTTAAATTGTATTTAAAGAACGCAAATCATGAAGACTATTGTCTAATTGTTTAAAAGAACAAAAGGAGTTTGTGTTTTTCCAAATGCATTTTATTAAGATAATATGTAGCCTACATGATATCCCAGCAAATGCAGCTAAGACATGTGACATTCACTGGGAAATCAGGCTGAAGAATCTGGGCTGGATGTTTGACTTGAGACTGTAAATGGACAAAACCTGTGCAGTGCTTTTCACACTGAGCACTCAAAGCGCTGGTGCCACAGTCACCCAGTCACACTCAAACATGCACACATTTATATACAGATCAGTAGGCAACTTGGGGTTAAGTGATTTGCTCAGAGGCTCATCATCAAGTGGCAGAGAAAAAGCTGGAAGCAAACCCACAACCTTCTGACTCTACTGTGACTAACGGACTAACCATCACCACTGCAGCAACACCAAAAATTACTCAACCACAGGTTCTTCATTTTCACTATGTCGATCATTTCATTCATAACTGACATGAGCCCCATCTGTCTCTGCTGCAACCACTAAAACACTAGTGAGAATATCATTGGACTGAACCAAGATCTTTGGTTAAATATGAATACACCCCCACCCCCCTCCTTACTACTTCCACCCACACACACACACCCGCCCACGCACACACACACAAACACACAAATAATTTACTTTATTTTCAATTTACCAGAATTGTATTGAGTTTCACCATTGCAGATTATTCCATTTCCAAACTAATATACTTTCACAATTAAATTCAAGTAAAAATTTTGCTTCTCTGTAAAATGTATTTTTACAGTCTAATTCCAATTTATCTTGTTTAAAGGTACTTTTTTAAAATAATACCTGGCAGGAGAAAAGATGAAAATGAATCTAAATCTTTCACATTTGCATGATGGAGTGGTTAAATTACTCAAATTGATTAAAGCGCACTTTAGTTTTTTTTCATAATGATAAAGATACATGTCTGAAAATGTGTGAAAAATAGTGTAAAAAGAGGACGGTCATGAAAATTTGATCAAGTGTGACGTCCAGCCTCATAATAACTTTCAATGACAGTTTTTATACTGTTTTGCCACATCGCCTAAAGTGACATCAAGACTTTAAAATGTGATAGTTTTAGATTCTTCGTCGTCAGAAAAACAGGTTGTTGTTTGGGATTCATGCTTCAGCAGAGATGATGGGAGCACATGGCACTTTTTCATTCTGCTGCCTACAACCAGAGCCTTTTCTGATTTAGGGAGAAAAAAGTTTAGGAAGAAAAGCCTCAAAGCGTCTCTTTATTTGAGGCTTCAGTCATTAACAACATAATGAAGGCGACGGAACTCCACAGAGGAGCAGGCCGGCTGCGGGACCTCGTTCCCGCTGGAACACGGCGCTTTTCTCCCTGTGAAAGGGGGACAAAGAGGCGCAGGAGCGGACCGCGGCTCGGCTCGGCTCGGCTCGGTAAATAGCCTACGGCCGGCAGGCCTTTGTGCCTCGTTAGGAGCTGCGGCTCGTTTAAAGAGAGAAAGTGGCACAAAACCGCAGTGGGGAGCCTAATTTCTGCAGTTCAACTGACATAAAGGAGGTCATGGAGCACACCGATGATAATCTCAAAGTTTCTGTGAGCCGCGATCAGTGCGCTGAAAGGACGAGAGAAAAAAGACAACACTGCTGAGTAATAATAATAATAATAATAATAATAATAATAATAATAATAATAATAATAATAATAATAATAATAATAACTTATTTTAAATTTTAAAAGTCTTCTATTGGCCCAGCGCAGTCAGACTTGCTACTACTGATTCATCAAAGTAATTTTCTGTATTTATTTGCTATTTTTATTTGGTGATTGTATTAAATTCATTTTTCTGTGCTCATAATGAAAAACGAAATGGACATCAGGTTGCTTGATGGATTCATTCAGCCTCAGGGATGAGAAGATTATGAGATAAATCCAAGGTAACTACAAGTTTTAGATGATTTTCTGCTGCGTCAAATTAGAATAAACATTATCCAGCAAATATTCCAATGAAGCAATTTGTAGTTTTCTAGCTTCAAATGGCTGTGAACGTTTTTTAATTCACCAAAGTAAAACAGCCGATTTTATCCTTTCGCGCTTTGCATAAAAAGTATATTTGTTTCGAAATCAAACAGTAAGCTAAAAATAAAACTGGCTGCTGTTCTAATGACAACACTGGTAAATGTTGGTAAATAATCAGATAAAAACGAACAAATAAAAAGAAGACTCCTAATTTTGAATAATTGCAATAACTAAGTATGACTTTCTGAAGGGCATCTTTTCAAGTCATTAACTTTAATTACCCGCTTATGTCTAAATAAAATCAACTTTCCTATTCATGTAATCACATCATTTAGTCAAACCGACGGAGAGCAGATAACGGAGGTTTAAACCGACAGAACAGCCCGGCGGCTGACAGGCCAGACGTTGTTTCTTCATGAGCCAAACACAAAGCTCATAAACTGTCCACCGCCTCTAGAATCCTATTTATTCTGGTGGACTCTTGATCACACAGTAACTTTAGAATGGTACAGATGAACTTACTGCTGTCAATAAAGCAGACTGCTGCTCCACCTGAGAGCCTTTAACTTCCTGGATTCCGAATGAAGCCGGGCTTCAGTGAGTAACTTGGTGGGATGTTTTAGTGGGTCTGTGGAGAGAGCAGCCGGTTGCTCAAATACAGGCTCACTGCAGTGGAGTTTGCGTTTGCACAGAGAGCAAAATCGGCTAGAAGAATAGCGGGTATTTAGTATCAAAGACTCCAGAAGTGCATGAAGTTAGGGGAACATTCTGAAACAATGATCAACTTTTAGTTAAAGTATTCTGTTAAAACCTGGAGGCTTTGCGCGCTTTTATTTCCGTAAATAAAGGAAAGCTCCCGAGTTGCAAGAATTTGCTGAGAATGTAAACGTCTCATTTCTAAACTGAGATTCACTTAGTGTTAGGAAAACAAAAGTACATTTTACAAGCACAATGACAGTTAAATGTTTATGTAAGACTGACAAAAATATGCATTTTCTTATGTTTTTTTAGTACTTCACAAAAAAAAAAAAAAGAAATTGTCCAGCAATTTTCCCATTAAAAATATTGGTAATAGTGGATAATGTCTGACGCGTTTAACGCTGTTGGGTTCACGGTGCTTTAAATTACATTAATAATAAAAAATGGGCCTCTTTTCTTGAGGATTGCTTAATTTATTTGGTAATATTTGTGAGGTGAGTGTTTGCCGTACTGCTCATGACTCCGAGCGCAGCAGCGACCCGGTTCGGTCCTGCACACTGACGGCGGTTAGCTGCTGGTGGGTCTAAGGCCCGTTTCAGTAACAGATTCCATGGCCGGTAAAACAGACCGGCTCTGGATGCGGGATGGTTGATGGCAAATGTGATTCTTCAGAAAATATTCTTCATCAGCATCGAGTTTTCTTCCTTTCTTTTCTTCCTTTTTTCTCCCTTTCATTGATTTATTCTTTCTTTCTATCTTTCTTCTTTATTTTATTTATTATTATTAATATTTATTTATTTTGCTATGAACAAATAAGATGAACAAATAAGCAATGCTGGCTTTATTTCACGTTTCTAAACTCGGCCAAGTTGTTCTACTCTCTTGTGAAATGTAACAGTTCAACTCCATGCTGATAGTAGAAGTGATGGAGGGACTCCACATAGACACACACTAAGAACAGACGCGAAGCTTACCTTTCTGAGGCATGCTGCAGAGAAGTAAACTTTTGCTGCGCTCAGTATTTCAAAAGTTCCGTTCGTTTATTCTTTCCTCCAATTAGTTTCTCCTTGACTGGAGAGACAAGTGCAGAAAGAGACAGAGTCGGTCCTCTGAGGAGGAGGGACAAGAAAAGGGAGTGAAGGACGGAGAGCAGTGGGCGGGCTGAGGGGGCTGTACAGAGGAGCAGGGTGGGGGTGGAGGGGTGGAGAACCGAGGGCTGTGTCTGTGTGCACTGCAAAACAATTGAGCGGGATTTAGTTGTGTCTATTATCTTCTACCCTTTAAGTCAAATAAATTTAGCGAGCTTAAATTTTGAACGTAAATGTGAAGGTTTGTGAAAAATAAACTTTCAGGGGTAAGTTGTGATAACTTTTTGTTAATTTTGTCAAATCTCCAAGAGTTGAATAAATTAGAGTTTTTAGGTTAGTACTTAAAAAACTGAAAGAAAAAAAAAAGACAGGAGTTCCCAGTGTGCTTTGTGCCATGTTTCTGTATCCTGAGTTGGATGGAAGTGTGTTACATTGATGCATCTGACAGTTTGTAATATTTGAGTAAATGTCTTGTTCACACTTAATGATTTTGAGGAAAATTGTTTAAAGATATCCATTATCAGATCAAAAGTGTTGTCCCTGTGATTTGAAACAAAAACTGAAGTTATTCTTGAAACCATTATTATAACTTGAAATATTGAGTAAAATAGAGAAGTGTGTGCTCTTTAACTAGGTGATGGAAGTTTTTTGCTTACAAATTGTGAAATAATTATTTGATTAGAGTTGCAGCATTGAGTTAAAATTCAAAATTCAAAATTGATAAAAAGTTTAGACAACTTGTCTCTTGTTGTTAAATCAACTTCATGAATTTTAATTGCGGACTTAAACCAATACAATTTTCTTGTTGACTTAAATTGAATTTTAAGGCAGGAGGTGGGTTTTCATCATCAAGTTAAACCACTTTCAAATGTTTTAGAGTGTGCATACTCTAAAACATTTGTTTAGCTATTTTTCTTAAGAACATTTCTGGGATACTAACTAATCTACTGAAGACTGATGGGCCTTATGGGGACCAAAGTCTGGTCCTAATATGGTGGACCCCCTTGTTTAGGGTGAGGGGTTGGGTTTAGAGGGGAGGTGTGAATTAAGTTGGAAGGATTAAAAGTAAGCCAGTTATGGTTAGGTTAAGGGAAAATGTCTGAGCTATTAAAATGAATGGATGTCAATGCAATGCAAAGTCCTACTATGGGTAGAAATACAAACTCGTGTGAAGGCGTGTATGTGTGTGTGTACAATATATTTATAACACCTGGTGGGGAACATTTTCTGGACAAATTGTGATGTTGTGGAGATCCATTACTCCTTGTGGGAACCAAAGCCTGAGCACCATAAGAAAATTGCTGGTTTTGAGTCAGATGAACAGAGGCAATGTAAAGTGGATTCAAGTTCCTTATCAATCCTCTATGCATGACCCTTGGTTTGAGGGTGTAACTTAGAGCTGAGGGCAAGATTTGGCCCAAGACCATTACTGAACACTTTCCAGACTCTGGAGGTGAATTGGGGACCACTGTCTGAGAAGATGTCAAGGGGAATGCAGTGTCACCAGAAAACATGCTTGATAGTTGTTGTGCTGTTTCGGGAGATGAAGTGAGTTTTCTGAGAAGAACAAGGTGAAACACCTGAAAGAAACGACAACAGTAAGGATAAAGATTAACCCTTGGATGTGGGCATAGTAGTAATGAAATTTAAAGTAATATGGGACCAGGAATAGCAAGAGATTGAAGGAAACCACTGGGTGGCTGATGGTGAACATTGTTTCTGGCACAAGTAGAACATAGAGTAAGATATTATTTTATGTCTTTCTACCGGGTAGGCCACCAGAACCTCTGTCTGATCAGAGGTACTTTGTTGTCCTCGCTGATATTTATGAGTTTCAACAAGACAGCAAGTCAAACTCTGGCTCAGTGAATCATAATTGTAGTTTTGTGGCTTTATTACTTCAATACAGGGTGAAACTGAAAATAAAGAGAAAATATGCCATTACCTATCTTTGAATATTACTATGTAACCTCTGAATAAATGCTAATGGTAACTTAACTAAATAGTAATGGCTCTTAAATATAACTCACATCATGTAAACAATAACTAATTGAACACAATACCATCATACTGCAACAAGCACACAGTAAATTTGAGTCACAGCTGAGTTTGAAAAAACTGAGTGAAACAGCACCATCTGCTGGTAGAAACGATTAGTTTGCGCAACATGTCTAGTATTTTTCACCTAATATTATTAGCTCAACAACTTATTTTTACCACGTATAAATAAGTAAAATCATCAAAATAAGTTTTATACATCTGTTGATTCATTACATAAAGGTTCATTATTTTTTTTACACTTCAGAATGTAGATCTTCTCTCCTTGTGAACTGAGTCCCATACTCAGCCCTTTTTGTTCTATTGTAGTTTTTGCAATAAAAAAATAGTCTAAAAAAATAAAACTCCTTTTAAGCAAAAATGAAGTAAAATGCCTGAGAGGCAGAACACTCACCTGACCTTATTCTAACTATGAACCTCTACACTCAGTCTGTTGGCAAAAGTAGAACACCTTCTGTAATTGCTCTCAACAACAATAATCAATAACAATTGTTTTATGAAGCATGAAGTCTTTGAGGAGCTCAGTATCTCTCTCCTAGTTTCGTTCCACTTCCTTGGAGTTTGTTGGAAGATATTCCAGGCGCCAGCAGCACTGGAACTTGTTGCCAAAGGCCTGTACTTGTCTCCACTGTTTACTATAAATTCCTTGTCTGTGATTCTCCTTGGGGTGGGGACAGCCCTACCTTCTGGGTGAGGATAGCAGGTGAAAATATGGAAGGTAAGGCCTGACTGCATAACTGCATCTACTTCCGTCATCAAAGTACAAAAGACATCATGAATGTTGTCTTTGACATCACTCACGATCCACCTTGACAGACCTATAAGCCTCTCCCAAGATACATGAGGGAGGCTGAACACTCACAAGCAGTTCTGTTTACTCAAGAACATTTGAACTGTGACAAATGGATCTTTGTGGCTCCTGCTCCTTAGCAGCTGCCACAAAATTTGTCCAGTCTTATCTGCTTTACCAGTCCATGTATCCCAAAAAACTGCCTAAGTGTATTGATGCAGCTGGTGATATTCAATGATGCCATGATCTCAGTGAACTCACGCAGCAGAGCATTGTCCAGTATTTGCTTTTAGCTTGTCCTCCTCTTGTGTGTCTGGAAACAACTGACCAGGAACCAAACACTTCCACCCCAACATATGTGAAGGGTGGAGATACACATAAGGCCTATAGGGTAAGTCGACCATGAGCTGTTCTTCCATTTGATGACACTGTAAGATGATTTATTTTTACATTTCAATTGATGTGGTTACATACAAGGTCAATTATTTCTTAAAGTTGATGTATAGCTAAGGAATTGTACTGTGCCTTTAAGAGGAGTTGTTTCCGTCTTCTTCATTTTTTTTTTTTATGAGGGCCAGAGATTGGTTTTGTTCTGTTAAATTAAGTTTGAATAAAAGTCTGGACAGCTATGCTATTTCCTCTCAGTGTGCTGCTAGTTCTCCACCCATGACCTCCTATTTTATGGTAACATATATTTATCCCACATCGCAGTGTTACTAGTTTGAAGAATGGGTTAAAATGGGTTTCCATGGTGGAGCCGCTGCATCTAAGCCCTACATCACCGAGAGCAATGCAAAGCATTGGATGCAGTGGTGTAAAGCACAAAGCCACTAGACTCTAGAGCAGTGGAGGCGTTCTCTGGAGTGACTAATCACACTTCTCCATCTGGCAATCAGATGGACGAGTCTGGGTTTGGCGTTTGCCACGTAAACGGCACTTGTCGGACTGCATTGTGCTGAGTTTAAAGTTTGGTTGAGGGGGCATCAAAAAAGTCTAATAATTTATACAAAGTTCAGTTTTGCCTAATCCACTTAAGTTCACTTTACTTGGATTTTCTTTTTTATGTAACAAAATAAGTAAGTACTTTAAACAGAGAACATAAACATAAATAAATTATGCAAGTAGTTGCTTTTTTAAGTAATTTTTAGTTAAATGCAACTCAAAGTTTTAGCCTTGATTTAAAGGGGCAGTATTGTGTGTTGTCCAGGTACATAGTGTCATTTTATATCACATTAATATGTTTAATTCAGTTGTTAAAAGAAATGCTGCATGTATCACTAAGGACTTAAAAGAAATTTGACTTGCAATTTAATGTCTTGAAATTGTACCTGTTCTCTTGAAGAAGCTTGTGTTCTGTCCAACACGCCACTTTCAGCTTATCATCACAATATCTTTCTCTTGTGCCATTTACAACTGTTCTTAGGAGTGTTGGACTGACAAGTAGTTGGTATGATAAACTCAGCAGACTCACAGCTCCACTAGGTGTTTGTTAATTGCTGCTGTCACTTGTCTGGTAGAGCTGAGTAGGGAAGGCACAGGGCAAGGGACCTCTGTGAAGAAGAAGCTCAGAGAAGCATTGTGGAAATAGCAGCGTTTTGGGAGAGGAGAGCAAGCGCGTAGGCACCCCCAAATTAATTTCTGCCACCAGAAATCCAAAGATACTACACTATGACATGATACACAACTCAATAATGTGGATTTTTACATAATACCTACCCTCTAAAGCAAGGATGGCGAACCAGTTCAGCATTAACAGCCAAATAAAGCTCATCATCACCGTAAAGAGCCACTCAACAATTTCAAGATTAGCTTTATACCACATTACCTGCTGAAACAGTTTTCTTCTTAGTCCCTAAGGCTTTAGTGAGACACCTGACAGTGTTTTTTTTTTTGTTTTTTTTACAAGTGTCCTTAGACTTGGTTTGTACTAAATTATAGCTACTAAAAGAAACTCCTTCACATGTGTGAGGAGTGAAAAGTCATTCACAGACAAACATAAAACTTTTGCGCTCTGTATGCCATACTTGTGGATGTGGTGTCTCACAAATGACATTTTTGTCATTGTGGTGACCTCTACCGTTTGCATATTTTACACTGTACTTTAAACATTATTTAGTTAGCCTAAGATTATCACTGGCCCCATTTAGCCCCCTTTAAAAACTTCCTGCATTTAATAAACATATACAAACATATTCCAGCATTAATACAAATTAAACCTCACTCAAATATTATTTATCAGATGAGTCTCTATTTTTTCTGATTTTTCTCAGTTTTGTTCTGTTCCAAAAGTAAATATTATAGTAATTAATGATATACAATCTTCTTCTGAGTTGTAAAAACTGATGGCAGTGGGGAGAAGGATCTCCTGTAGCGGTGTAACAGGATTGAAGCTCCATTAGACCACTGGACCTTATATGGAAATATAAGTAGTAATTTAGACACTCTACAGGCATCATTGACATCAGTCTTTGTGAGTGGTTACTAAGGCAGGAACAGCTGGAAAAGGATCTTACAGCATTTCTAAACAGGACCACCTGACTGTCACATGACTTGTAGAAAAAGAATCATCACTGTCAGGGACAGCAGATCATTGGCCCTGCAATTGCTGTGGCTGTCAGAGGTCTACTGCATTTCTGTAAATGAAGGGGGAATTAATGTCCTGCTTTTCACTCATTTATAGTTGCTGAAAGCAAAGACAGCAACCACTTGACCCCGGCTGACAAAAACACTTGTCAACACTGCTAGAGCTCCCCTTCCCTAACTCATTATAGATCTTTACTCCTCCTCCATATCTTCCCCTCTTTAACCTCTTGTTTTTCTAACTGCTTCTGTCGCCTCTACTGCACCTTTCCCCTTCCAACTATTTCTTCAGTTCTAACTTCCTCTATTTCTTCCTTTATTTCTTACGTATCCTCCTCTTTAGGTCTCACAACCACATATCTGATGCTGGCAGTTTGCAGGTAATTATAGGTAATCATCTAAATGGACAGTAATTACTTGGGGAGGGGGCAGTGCATTTGCCTTCAATTTATCTTTGCTATATTTTCAGTTGATGCTTTGAATTTGACTTGCTTTGGACAGTCCTTAATTTAGCAACACTACTTAATAGCTGTGCTCACTCTCACTCTCTGACTCTCTGTCATGCACACAGTGACCAGCTTTCAACCTTAAATTCTTTCTTAAACAATTTATTTATGTTAAGACAAGCACAAGTTTGGAGCGTAAAGCTTGAGTTTCTATCAAACAGCTACACCCACTAAAGCACCATCACACAATGGAGGGATGTAACTGACCACCAGCGATACTACTATAACATCTGAGGTAGTGGCGTGCACAGATGTTAGGTGCTCAAGAGGTAAAAAGGTGCTAAGTCAACCACCAGCTGCCTTAGCAGTGTGAGATTTAATACAGACAATTTGTATGTTATGCATAGGTCTCTAATGTCAATTTTTAACAATAAAAAAAAATCAACTCAAAACAAAGATGTATTTTAAGTGCATTTTCAACATTTTTATGACTAATAAAACAGCTAAATTATTATAGATAGACTAAAAGATAAAATATGACTCACAATCAGTGTTTAAGCTGAACTTTGAGTCGAATTTGAAATTTACTTTTCCCCTTTTTTTCTCTTTTTATATTATGAGCTTCATGTATTTTTCTTGGCTACATCATTATGTAATTTCATCACAAAATATCATCTGCACCATATATCCTTATGTTGTACCAAAGAAGGCCACTCTGACAAATCTAGCAGGTAGGTCACATTAAATGAATTATCTTCACAAACCTGAGTAACCAGTGACTATTCTACAGCTTACATCAACTACACCCAGAAAAAGAAAGTATTTATAGTACAATGTACTCTTTGAGTGAACACAAGTGTATTATATGTGCTCACCAAAATGAACAAAGGATGCTTGAGTTCTTCTCCCCAGCTGTGTGTTTGTGTGTGTGTGAGCAGCAGCCGGTGGGCAATCCCTCCCCTTCAGTGAATCAGCAAATGTGAGAGGCAGAGATTGGCTCTAAACTGCTGATCGCTGTAGGAAATCAATACGTTGTAAGGGAACATTTTCTTGAACGGTGGATGAGGTCATGCCTAGTTTCACAGTGGCACCTCACTCACAGAAAGGGAGCTCTCTGCTCTGCTAGTGAAAATCTCAGTCTAATCAATCAAAACTGATTTTCTTTCTACTTCTGTGTGACTGAAGTGAAACCAAGACTGTGTGAATGTCAACCACGGTGGCTCCAAAATAGTTGAAAATCCTGACAAGAGAGTGAAACTTGTTCATGAAGTAACAAGCATAAAAAAAGCTTCCCTGAATACATGACTCCTTGCTACAACTACTACTGTCTCCACTCACAAAGTTTGTGGCACTTAAAGCCAGGTTGTGGAAAAAATGTAGTATGTATCAACGTACTACAATATTGTAGTATGTTGATACATACTACATAATCTTCACTTATGAATAGTGAAGATTATGATATGAATAGTTTAGATTTCTACAAGTACTTTCTACAAGTAGAAACCTAAACTGTGTTTCTAGGAATGATGACCACTGATAGAAGTGAAAAAAGGTCTGGATTCTCCTTAATGTCATACAAATATGGGACAAAAACATGAGCGATATTTTTACATAGATCTGTCTATCAATCTATGACTTAGTAGTTTTCCTATACAGGAATGATTAAGAACAAAGTCAGTTCTAAATCAAATTCACACGAGTCAAATTCAAAGTGTCTGGAGCCGCATTTCTTAACTTCTAGTAACATGGACATTTTACCAATACATTTTTATTTTTACTTGAGTAATTTCTTGGATGGATACTTTTTAAGTGCTATTCTTACTTGATTAAAATTTTTGTATTCTCTACCCACATCTACTTGTGGGTAATTCATGCTTCATAGTTCCTGCCATATTAGTTGTTTCCTTGACTTCTATTTTATAGTTATTTGTTGTGCTCCCCTTGCTGAATATTCATTTCCTTTGGAATTTTTTCGTATTATGATCTGCTGTGTTTTTACTTCAGTTCAGATCTTACCATATTTTGTTCAGTCCCCTGTATTACTAAAAATGTCTTGCCATACAAATTATTCATTTGTATTTAGTTGTTGTTTATTCATGGATCATGTTTATTTGATCCTTGTACATTTCTATTTAAATTTCTTAGATTAGTTTTATCCTTTCCTGGTTTATCCTTGTCCTCTATAGCTTTTATCATGTCCTTAGTCTTCCATGTATTCTCATTGCCTTCACATTCATCACCAGTGATGGCAATTACTTTGAAAAAGTAACTTTAATCGGACTACTGATTACTCCTTGAAAAAGTAACTTAGTTAGATTACTGATTACTTGATAGTAACATCTTTTGTCACTTTCAGCAGCTGCTAACAACAACCACCTGTGAAAATTACATTGATCTTTGCCAATACTTAATTGCAAGTTATTTTATAATGGTAACATCAACAATGTATCTCCACTTATGAGACTGAACTAAAGAGGAGATTTTTTAATGGTTACAACAGTACAAAAAAGCTTTAGTAATTGGTGTGTGTTTTGTGTGATCCAGTACTGTCTAGACTACTCTAAGAAGGATTTTAAAGTCCCCCTCCTGCCCCCAGGTTCTGTGTTACGGCCCTGCGTTTGCTGTCAGAGCGCAGCGCAGTGCTCCTCCTGCGGCTTCACATTCAGATGGCTGCTGCACAGATTTGTGACACTTACCTTAATATTAATTATTTTTAATGGCTTTTAGTTGCACAGCTTTACGGACTCGTTCATTCGTGGCTGTTTTCACGTTTATTGTGTTGTTCATATTAGTCTCGATTTTCTGGATAGCTCCACAGGTGATATATTAACTTGACATTAACAAAGACACAGCGGGACGGCTCATCCGGGAAATGATGGACAGCGAGAGTCGGACTAGAACTACCTTAATGACGGACAAACTCTGGGATTTCTTATGAGTCTTTGTGTTGCACACTTAATGATTAGTCAGTGTGTTTTTCGCAGGTTCTTTTATTGTTGAACACTGTTAACAGACATTAGAGACAGTGAGCGCCTCCGCTGACCAGCCGTTACTGCGCTAAACTGCCAGGTTAAAGAAAATGTATCTCTATGTCATCCTGACCTGACACTGGCGCACTTTACAAAGTTTTTTACTAAGACTACCAGTTGGCATTTCACTTCTGCTTGACCAAACAGCTTAAAATTTTGCACACTTTTTAGATGAATCCTGACTACAAAACACAATAAATATTATTCAGTTTTGAACGCTCCCTCAAAATGGAATAGTTTTTATAAAATTAATTACTAAGCAACATGGGCAATTGTTACTTTATTTAACAAAAAAATTAGTATATGGTACATTTCAAATTTAGTGCATTTTCTGGCAACCTGGAGAGACTTAGACAAAAAAAAGCTGCAATTAGAAAGTTTTATTTAACACGAATGAATTAAAGTTTTGATCCTCGAATCCTGGCAGAAGACATGGGCACTGTGAATTGCAATAAGATGAATGGATGGATGGAACAACAAGGCAGAATAGCTCCATGCTTTGTCAACAAATTGAGTGAGATATGGTCGAGTGAAAATCTAAATAGATCAGTGTAGTTTCTGAAAACTCAGACCAGAATGTCTGGCATCAGCCATGCAACAGTCAGCCACTGTTTCTTTGTTTTTGTGTTGAGCTCATCATCTTCCCCTGTCTAGATCAGTAAATGAACTGGGTTGCTCCCATTTGAGTCACTGCTCTTAGAAACTATTTGAAGTAAGAAAGGGGCTAATAGATCTATAAAATTCAAACAATTACACTGTCAGAGGATTTAATACCAACTATAAAGGCAAATCCTTTTCAACACATACACAAGATTAAAGATGTTCTTATTTTATTATTATATTTGTAAATTTTATACAAATTGTGATATCTTCATGAGCATTAATATATTTATATGCAAATGTTGTTATGTTATTATGCATGCACAGTTGAATACAAATATAATGAACGAAGAAAAGCTGAGGAAACAGTTATGGACTGACATTTTCTATCATAAAACTTTCTTAAATGCAGAACATGGAGAACAGCTTGCTTTTCTCACACCTGATAGACCAGCTGCTCTTTAAGATGTTGGAATGTTTTAGACGTCAACAGAAACAGTGACTTCAGGACGACCTGAGTGAATAATGAAAAAATATACTATCTGCAAGCTTTGACTTGCTAAGACTGATTAATGAAGACATCCTTGCTACGCTCAGAATTGTTTGGTGCCATTGGGCTGCTCTTTGGAGAACCGATGAGCCATTGTGCTGTTGTTGTTGTTGTTGCTTCTTCTGTAGGTTTCCTTGATGCTTGATGACCCCCCTCTCTCAAGTATATTGATCATTCCTTGTTCTTGTCTCATGAAGAGTTCAACCAGCAGAATTTTCTCCTTGTGGATCTGTTGGCTGATGTCTTTGGGTATGTCCGGGATTAGCCAGTCAACAATGTCATTCATCAGCATCACAACATTCTGGCAAAGAATAATGAAATCATCAAGCAAGTTATATGAACAGACAAAGATAACCTGTGTAAATGAAAATCAGTTTTTTTGCATTTTGTATAAAATAGTCAGTCAAAACAACCTGGCCATAATCAGAAAATATAACTTTCCACTAAACCTAAACTAAACTACACTATAAAATCCAATTAGTCCACCGTACTTAAAAAAATTATACAAACTCATTGCCTCAAAACAATTAAGCAAAGTAAGCTTAAGATTAGTGAATAAGACAGCTTCAATTATTTTAAGCAAGCAGTACTAAATAAAGTAGAACAGCTAAAACATATGATATTTTAGTTAATAGGAAAATGACAACATATTTAGGCCAACATGTTTAACTAGTCAACTAAGCAAAAGTAGAAGTCATGAATTCATTAAGTGCTCCAGGTCCTATAGATGCAATGAGCTGGGTGAAGTAGATAAAAACAGGACCTAAGAACAGCTTTTTTAAAGTCATCTTCAGATGTTAGAATTTGTGATCTGAAACACTTAATGTGACAAAAAAGCAAAAACATAAGAAATGTGTACATTTTTCACACCACTGAAAAGTCACAGAAAAAAGAAAGTTTGCCTTTCAGTTGGGGGGTTTGGATGTTAGGACATAAACAATAATAACAGTGTGGAATCTGAGTTTATGTGCACATTTTATATCCATCCAATATTTCTACTGCTGACATTGTTTTTCTTTTTGATTTCGTAGTTTATGATCTATTTTCTTAGGTGTTTGCAAATAACAAATGTTAAAAATAAATGAGATATCATGAGCATTGTTCTGAGAAATATTTATAGGAAAGAAAAAAGTCCTGCTTTCTCTTGTTACCTGAAAAACAATGACAAAGGCAAGTCGTACAGCCAGCACTGCCCAGAATTCTTTAGAGATCTCATATGGTGTCAGAGACCAAGGAGGCTCTCTGTAATCCTTGTACCTGGGAGAAACAAATAGCAGCAGTAAGGTATAATAAGTGTAACTGACTGTTGTTTAAAAAAGACAACAACTGTTCCTCAGTTTCTTCACCTGTCAAAGCTTTATGGGAGAGCAGTGATGAGAAAGCCACTGTTGAAAACTCAGATCAAGGCTGGACTGGCGTCTGCCTGGATCTGAGCGGTGGTGTCAGGTCTTCACATAAGTACCGTAAATTCCAGACAACAGAGCGCACCTGATTATAAGCCGCACGCTCTAATTTTAGAAAGAAAATCAATTTTGTACTTGTACAGGCCGCACTAAGCCGCAGGTATCCGACTTTCTATGAGATGTTAATTGTAAAGACTACGACAGCGAGATAAAGTTCAAGGGGATCACAGGTCAGAAAAAAAAGCTTTAATTAAAAAATATATACAAAGAAAGTGGGGGTACGTTATCCGAGCTTAACCTTTATCACCGTAACATGTGATCTTGCTGCGTAGTTCGGAGTATTTTGGTTCAATTAACACAAAAATATGCGACCGACATTTTCTGACAGATTATCAGCAGAGCAGGAGTTTAAGTTAGCTAATCAACCACTGTGAGTGTTGCTGCGCAATGATCGCAAAATGAAGATTCAAAAACATAAATGTGCAACAGACAGAATGTTCCGTTTGGTGTTTTGAATACTTTTTTGCCTAGGAAATGTTTTTGTGTTTTTTTTTTTGTTTGTTTGTTTTAATTCCTGATTCATTTAAAGTAATCTTTGCTCTGCGCTCTCCGGGATGTTTATTGGTTTCCATGGCAACGAGTCTGTGCGTGACGTTAATCTTACCGACTGAGAAAAAAATATAATTTTTTTTCCTCTGGACAAATTGCATCATTTGTTCGTAGAACGTGGCGATATTCAGAGCAATCATCAAATAGGATGAAATATTTCATAAAGCACAAAGAGACAAAGTTTGTTCAATTTTAAACCATGGTTAAATTATTGGCCAATGTAAAAAATAAATTTGCTTTGTTCTGTCTTGTATCTTTACCTTTAACTTATAACAGGTGTTACGTCGATCCGCGTTTCCCCATCAGATACGGTTTCCCCTGCGTCTTCTCGCCGCTCCGCGGCAAAATACGCGCGTGCTCGTTATGAGCGCTGAGAAAGCACGCGCATAGCAAGAACGCGCTTGTTCAGCGCGCTTATCTGGAGAACTACGGACACCGTGAAAGCTCAAACAACGTGTTTCGGCAAAGTTGTCACACTTTATTCACGTTTTTGCGTGAAAATAATACTACTACTAATAATAATATATATATATGTGTAAGTATTTATGTGTGTCTAGTTATAGATAGATAGATAGATAGATAGATAGATAGATAGATAGATAGATAGATAGATAGATAGATAGATAGATAG
>CAEGAE010004481.1:0-10902 GCA_903067095.1 Girardinus metallicus
CGTGGAGCTCCAGTATCCAGCATGAAGCTGACGTCATTGTCGTATCAACGCATGCGCGATCTGATCTCCAAATGATGTCCCGCCTCTTCCGTGACATCACTCTCACAAATACACAAGGTGAGTCTATATTTTATTAGTTTATATGTGCAATCTTAGTCTTTTATGTCTGCGTGTGAGAAAAATTGCATATGTGTGACATTTTAATAGTATATATGTGCAATTTTAATATTTTGTGTGTGAGTGTGAGTTTTTAGTAGTGTGTGAGAGACAAAACATAGTTTTTGTCCAAACGGCCCCTCATATTTGACATCTGCATTCGTCACACAGAAACATCTCCCAGCTCTGTAACGTCATGATGCTCTTTGCCACCATTTATTGCTATCGGGATGATAATGACATTTATTTTCAGTAAAGCTACGCATCTAAAGCCGCCGCCATGTTCCGTCTGTCCGTTTATCTGTATAAATAATCCCGCCGGACTCCAGGCATCGCTGCCGTCATTTTAAGATGCTTATTGGTCCCCGGAAAAAGACAAAAACCTGAACATTATCATGACTCAATAAAATCCTCCCAAGCCGAACTTGAAAACTGGACGTTATGCTGCTAACACTTAGCTTTGGTCAGCAACTCAGGCGGAAGTGAGAGAGTAAATAAAGTCCCGGCCGGAACACGGTGCTAAATAATAACACATAACATAACGAGGCTTCGAGGCAGAGCAGTTTTCCTCAAGGATTTTTAATAATCGAGGTGCTCGAATCACTCGAGCAATCGTTTCAGCCCTAGTTTAAACATAGGGCTGAAACGATAGCATTTAGTTTAATGCTAAAGTTAGCCGTTTAGCATTAAACTATTAAGCTCGGTTTGGGGTAATTAGATGCAGCTGTTATTCAAGGTTACCATTTCCAATTGAAATGCCTTATTTCTCTTTTATGTTTTATCGTGTGACATTATTATTGGCAGGGTTGATTATTATTTATGTGTAATTATTATTTACGTTCTCATACTCAGATATTAACAGGTAACTAGTCTGTAGTAATCTTTAAACACGTTTATTCACTTTGTGGACATTTGGTTTATTGGTGAAAATATTTACAGGCAAGTTCTCATAATTTGTATTTGTTTATCTTTATAGAAAACCACACACACACACACCTGTACCCCCACACATGCCTTTATATGTATGGAGGAACCTGAAGAGCTAATTAAAGCCAAGTAAAGCTCAGTTCTGGACTCTGACGTTTTTTTATTTCACTATCTAAACATATCAGCTGTTCTAACCCGACACCCTGCAGTGATTGTTTATCCATAACCAAACCAGCTTCAGTCTTCATTACACAATGTTTAAACATCACCTGTTTATACCTGCTTATCCTTCCAGGATAGTAGTTTTTGTTGTTACTTTTAACTATTAATATTTTTACTCCATAATATTTAGGATAATTTCAGACCCTAATCTGAGAGGCTGCAGGCCCAAATAGCAGCAAAATGATTTTCCAGTGGCTTTTCTGCCAAAATCCAAACAATTAAGTTAATATGGATAATGCTGCATTAGTTGCAATGGGACAAATTAAAGACATAATATATCAGCATAAATTGATGTAAAAATCCCCCTACATTTTATGGATGATTTATTAAATGATAAAACCATGGAAACACAAATATTTTAACATAATCAGTTTTCTTTTTCTCCTCTCATCTTTACTAAAACAGAATAGGAAAAAAGTTCAGAAATGTAGCGAGTGTAACAGTGACAACTGCAGGTCAAATCAAAAACTGCACCCTGGAACTTTTCCCAACAAGATTTGCATTTTAATTCCTGTTACAACAGTCATGTCATTTCACATCAAAAAATAAATTTTCATATACATTTCAGCAGATACAAATTGCACTCGTGCCAATAAAGCTTCTTTGATTAAAATATTAATATTCTGTTTTTCTACAATTCCCATCAAAGAAAGTCTGCATCCAAATGTTTCTAAAAAATGATCAAGAAAACATTATTTTCCCCTCAAAATAATATGACAACAATCTATTATTAAGATTCAATCAGTCAGTTTTTCAAGTCGCTTTTATTTTATGGGGCAGAACATAAAATATTTTCTCCATATTAAAATAATAACTGAGCATAAAACAATAAAATCTTCATCTGGTAACTTATAGAATTAGCCAAAAATAAAAATTGACCTTTTAAAGAGGAATAAATGTAAGTGCTAAACAAATTAATACTGTTCCTATAAATTAACATGACTCAAATATATTTTGACTAATCAGAGAGATATTCTTGAAACTAAAACATAAGATGTTGCAAAAGAGACACTCTTTGGTTTAAAATCTCTCCCAGAGTCTCTCCAGGAGACCTGAGAAGCATCTTTAGGTCGCTGAAGGTTGCAGCAGCCGCTCTAGCTAAAAGCATCGCGGCTGAATGAATCCTCGCTGCGGGCGCTCACGCACAAGGCGAAGGGGCAGGGAGCCAGAGTCAGGCCGAAGCGACCGTGCAGGGACGGAGCGGGCGCCCCTTCTGGGAGCCGGAAGGTGCAGGCCTGCAGCAGACCGCTGACGGTCAGGAACAGCTCCATCTTGGCCAGCTGTTCGCCCATGCACACCCGGCGACCTGACGGCCACATGCAAAATGGATTTACTTGTGTTTATTTCTGTTAATTTGGTGATAGTGGCTTATAAAAAAATTAAGATTCGTACCAGAATATTACAAAAGACAAAGAATAAAAGGTGATTCCATATTTGCTTGGTTCTAGAACTGTGGTGCTCGTGGGAGCAGCATGTTGGAGCAGCTCTGTTATGTTTTTTTTGTTCATATTTGTTTAGTTGAATTGTTGCATGTTTGGACAATTATTCCCTCTGGGCATTATGATGTGTAACCATGGCAACAGGGTATTGTTTTTACCACTTATAGGAGCTGATTAGCATCTCAAAAGGTCAAATTATTCCTGAACTTTGACCCCAAATCCCAGAGAAGTTTAAAGAAGGCTTTGTGGATCCAGAGACAGAAGGAAGAAGTTGAAACAGTCTCTGGATCATATCCTCGACTCCATCATCTCTCGACAAAGATGTAAAGAGGAGTGGTCAAAGCAAATGAGGTGGATTAGCAGAGCTAGCAAACAACTGATGGTGTCATTTAGGACATGCTACTGTGGAATATCATCTCTGCTGACCGGAAATGTAGCTGTTAGCTTGTTATGACAGTCATAAGTTACAGCAACAGTCTTCAGTCAGAGGCATTTAAGATTTGTTGGAAGACTGATTGCTACTGGAGTTCCTTCCTGCTCACAGCATCACCATCTACAACTGTTTGAAGATTCTTGGATAATACGTTTGGATAATAGACTCTGAACAGATTCTTAAGCAATAACATTTCTCATAACTCAACATGGTCAAAATATAACATTAAGATTTTCAGAGGTTCATTATTGTTTAGCCATAATCACCAATAATAAGAGGAATAAATAAACTTTGTGAAGCTAAACTGGTTTATTCTCCTGAGTGACAGAGCGACGTACCAATTCCAAACGGTATGAAGGACTCTCTCCTCAGCAGTTTCCCCTCTCCATCCAGGAAGCGGGCCGGGTTGAAGGCGTCCGGATCGTCCCACACACTGAGGTCTCTGTGGACTGAGTACAGGTTGGGCATAATGACCGTTCCTTTGGGAATGATGAAGCCCCGGAATGCTGGGAAACAGATAAAACCCATCAGAAAACATGCTCCATCGCAGACCGTCCTCTGGTTGCCCCCGGTTACCCGTGTTTGCCCCCGGTTACCTGTGGTCTCTGATGCCATGTGAGGAATGCTGAGAGGAACCACCGCCGTCAGTCTCTGCACCTCCATGATGGCGGCTTCAGTAAAAGGCAAACTTCCTCTGTCAGTCAAAGATGGAGGGCGGCGTTGGCCCACTACTCTGTCGATCTCTGCTTGGACCTGGTCTGGGATCCACACAGAGGGATGCAAGTGTAAGTAGTCATGGAAACCGGCTAAGGCTCAACACACAAGGGCAGCCTGGTTAAAGTGACACCAATGAAAATGCTGATGTGTCAGTCTGCGTCAGTGAGAAGTGGTTAAATATTTACTGAGCCAGGCTGACTAAAATCAGGAAGTAGAGGAGACATGGCAACCCGCCGCCGGTTATTAATTCATTCTTTCACTATTAGTAAGTAGAGATTTTACATCTAGACCCCTGAAATATGTGATAAATTTACAAACTTTATCACCACAAACTGAAATGTTTTCTGTTGAGGCTTAAAAGGAAAACGACATGTGGTGTTGAGATTTAGTAAATAAAAATCTGAAATGTGTGGCATGTTTTTCTCTTAGGCTCCCTTTACTCTGACAGCCTTAAATGAAATCCAGTCATACCAACCTAAATAGTTTACTCTTTTGTGATCTAATGCAGCTTTCCTCTGAATCCTCAGGTTTGCCAATGAACTCAAAATTATTTGCAGAAAATCCACCTACATCTGAAATATTTATAAGAAAATGCAGCTTGGGAAGTAGGAATACTAAAGCACAATACTACTTGAGATGCTATTGAGTGGCGTTCATTTTCCTTGGCGCTGATGGCTGAACCACAAAGAGTGGCGATAAGGAGTAGATCTAAGACAGTTTCCACTGTGGGTATAAACGCTTATTAACGTATATTTGGTGTTTGAACCATTCAAATAGGCAGTTATAACTGATTTAAATGGTATCCCTGTACTCATGGATTTCAGGTATTTTTGAGCATTTGTTGTGGTCACCAATCGAACCGAACCTACCGGACCATCAAGTCTCAGGCGGCGCTGTTACCTTGGATATCAGGGTACAGGGCCAGGTAGAGCAGAACCCACAGAACTGAATTGGTGGTGGTGTCGGTTCCGGCGATGAAGAGGTCTCCGATGATGTAGAAGAGGTAGTCCTCTGTGAAGCTGCTGTCCTGCTCTCCTGCGGCTTGCTGAGCTAGCATCTCCATCAGGTACATGTCAGTCAGGTCTCTGGGGTTGTTGGGATCCAAAGTGTTGCTGTGGCTCCCGATGATCTTCTTCAGGAACACCGTGATGTCTCTCTCCACCCGCCGCAGCTCCCTGAACGCCCCGAAGGGCAGATAGTAGAGCAACGGGAAGATGTTGATGAGCACCGCGGGGCTGTTTATGCAGATCTCCAACCCGCGCGACATCAGGTCCAGGATGCCGCGGAACTCAGGGTCGTCGTGATGGAAGCGCTGACCCAGGATCAGGGAGCAGATAACGTTCGACACGGCGTTGCTGATCAGCCTGGAGGGGTCGACGCCGCAGGCGCCGCGCTCTCTGTTCAGCCTCAGCAGCTCCGTTTTGACGGCGGCCACGCCCTGCTGAATGCACGGCTCCAAACTCAGCCGACCCAGACCGAAGTTCCTGAGGGTGGCATGGCAGAACTTGCGCTGCTTTCTCCAGACCGGCCCATAGGGGGCGAACACGATTCCTGAAACACAAACAGGAGGCTCCAGTCATTTACAGACAGGCCTGTCATAAAGACTAATTTTACTGGACAGTAAATTTTCCCAGAAGTTATTACAATAGACAGTGACACTGTTTTGAGATGGTTCCTCTCCAGCTCTCAGTGGAAGCTTTTCCCTCTGCTCACTCCCTACTCACTTTTGCCCTGCTTTCCTCTTGGTGCTGCTTTTTGGAGCCTCTCTTTCTGAATCTACAAATTATGGATCCGGTCAACTTGTCTCTCAATGTAATTGATCAAATTTTCTCAATAAGAAGACTGGGCAAAGGAGAGCCTGCTTGTCCTGCGGAGACAAACCCAGCGGGATACATGTCGGACTCTTAGGATCATATAAAAAATGTCAGTGAGTGAGAAACAGAACCACAGCAGCTGAATATGAAACACGTCTTCCTTTGTCCCTGGAAGACGTGGAAGATCTGTATTTATTTGGACTTATGATAACGGGATTTCTGCTGTTTGGAGTTAGCAGATACCTGGCATATCGACAAATTCTGAAGACGTCGGCAGCAATGGACCCCGGAGCTCACCAGCAGGATGTAATCGATCTTGGAAAAGTTGCTAGCTACGTGACTTTTGATCTTTTTCAATTGTTATTCCTAAATATACGATTTTGGATTTAACAGGTATGCGGCATATTTCTGGGAGATTACAGTTTTTGAGAGAAAACTGGACAGACTTGTTAAGATTTATTTTCAATCCTGATACTGATGAAAAATTCCTGGATACAAGCTACTGCTTTATCTATTTCATATTCATTGAATAGGAAGATTGCTGCATCATCAGTCAGTTGTGATAAGTTAAATTCTCTTTGCTTTGATTCCCTGGAATTGACTCTTGTTGATATGCGCTGCAGTGACCTGAGAGACAAGAAGGAATAAAAGCAGACTTAGAGGACAGCCTTGTGTAATCTCTGTGAGGCACCAGAGGCCAGTTTAACTGAGCTATTGCTGCCTTTCTAGCAATCGCTAGTAAGGCAATAGTGTCAAATGTTTTATAGAAATTGACAAAAGGTATAAAATTATTGTAATTATTTTCATTGTAGTCAATCGTATCTTAAAATACCAAAATTCCCACTTAACTTTATATTTAGATCTATCTGATGATGTCATTTTTAAATATAAAAAGACAGATAATTTGATCAGCTACTCAGTACTTGAGTAAACTTTTTACCAAATACTCTTTTACTCTTGAGGCATTTTTTGGTTGGCTGCTTTTTACTTTTACTTCAGTAACACTTTTAGACACTCTTCCCCCCTGGTAATGGTAATGAGATCAAGAGGCAAGAGTTTTCATTTATACCTCCTCATCAAGTCTGACCAATCAAATAAAAGAAACGCACCCCACAGCATGATGCTGCCGCCACCACCAGGTTTCACCATATGGAAAAGGGAGAAGAAAGTCTTGGTGACAGGTAGTTGGATATAATCTTTTGCACCGCAGCGTGTTTGTCATTTCCTCACCTTTCCGTTTGGTGAGTATGGAGATAGTCGGAACATCTGGCCGGTCTGAGAACACATCTGGATGGTTTGACAGCGCGTCCTTCACCACCTCATAGCCGTTCAGAACAACGATCAGCTGACTGCCCACAAACAGGCTGTAGATGTTCCCGTAAACGCTGGCTTGGGACGTTAAGGCCTCCATGACGCCGACGTTCCGGTTGGGGTTCTGTCCGAACCTCCGCCTGATGAAGGGAGGCAGGAGAAGACCGCCGAAGTTACCGACCACCGGCCACGGCCGCGGACCTGGCGGGATGTCCCTGTAGATGCCGCGCTGCTTCTGATAAAAATGAACCAGATAAAAAACCACGAAGAAGAGCAGCAACGGCAGCATGTTTGGAGGAGACAGAGCGGAGCTCCTGAGGTCTGCCAGCCATGACAGTGAGCCCATTCTGTCAGACAGCTGACATCTCCGGGATTACACCGTAACAACAGCAGCAGCGGGCTAGAACGTGCGCTTCCTGTCTCATACGGAGGATGGAACTGTTGCTGCGTTCCTATTGGTTGGCTCCGCTCTGAGCGTGCTCTGATTGGTGGAATTCGGAAATGCGGTTGATGTTGTGTTTTTCATTGCTGTCTTTCAAGACTAAGTCACTTGTTGCTCTTCCACAAGGACCTCGTTTTTAACCATTGGCTGATTGGTTAATTATCAGCTTTGCTGCTGTAAGTTTAAGTGGACAGACATGCTTTCGATGAGCTCTTTCCATTTTTAAGCTAACCTCTTCATTATGTTATTTCAGTTTCTGAAACAACAGTGCTGTTTGCGCTTTTACCTGAGATGTATCGGTACACATCCCCAACATGAAGGACCAGTGGGCACTCACTCACCACCAAATCGTCTGGCTTTAGTGACAGTAACTGGGCCAACGTGTTTTCTGGTTCATGGTGTCTTCTTGGAGGAAATATCATTTCAAAGCCACTTAAAAAACACATGGTAAAGCCCAAAATTGATGATATTTATGCCCTCGATGAGTGGAACAGGCTACATTAAATCACTTCAGGACTTGTTTTTGTTGCTTCTTTCTCTGAATTCTTTATTTAGAAGAAGACAATACAGCTCAAACTTAAGCTAATTTGCACCTGCAGTCCCTTGACAGGTTTCAAAAAAAGATATACAATTCAATAATAAAATATAACACTACAATTTGATTTCTATTGAGAGTACACAGACAAACACATAGATATAGACGTAATCACTGGCACACACCCCCACACACACACAAATCCAATGACGACATAAATCCAGCACACGTACGATTTGGTTTGCTTTATTTTTAATACAATGTTGAGGCTATGGTTTTGATACTAAGTCTGTTAAAATTAATACAAAACAAATGATATTAAAGCACATAAAAGTCGACTGAGAGGCAGATCATGGCAGCTTTGGTACATCTACACTAAGGCACCCTGTGGCTTCGACACACTGATAATTCAAAAATACTTAGTGTGGAGAACACACACATCAAGTACAGCAACAGACCAGACAGTGTTGTTTACAAAAACACACAATTTTCAGCTCTTAATGTTATAAATAAATCAATAAATGTTCCTTTCTTCCTCCAGTGGAGATCTTTTTACGTCTTTTGGTTTGTGCCCAGGAGGAGCAACACGGCCGCAGCTCTGGGCGGGCCGGTCACTCTTCCCGTGAGCTCTGCACCATGGAGTACGCCTTGCAGGGGTTTTTGAGGCAGCCGGAGGCCCAGCTGATGGGCCAGTTGTAGGAGCACGGCACCGACGTCTGGACGTTCCTCTCAAAGAAGTTGAACACGGGGTTCCACCAGGTGTTGGTGAGGTAGTTATTGGGCGAGCACTTCAGAGTCTGCAAGACAAAATAACACAAATCACATTTACATCATATAATAAACCTCTTTATTAATAAAATCTCCAGATGCTACAAATAACTCCTTCATACATACACCTCCACAGAAATGGATTTTCACCTGAAAACATGTAAATAGCTTAGTTTTAGAGCCACTATGCGGTCTGTATTATAGCCACCAGAGGAAGCTGTTCAGCTTTTTAGCATTTTAATGGTGGAGGCAGAGAAGCATTAGTCTTAATAACTGAATTAATACAACTATTTATTATCTGCACTATTTTTTTCCAGTCTCTAATTATTAAAAAAGCCTTCGTTTGACATTTTCTGACCTGTAAGTTGGCCATGGTGTGGTACCACCAGAAGAGACGGGATGTGATGAAGTAGGCCACGATCACATCCACGGTGTAGTGCTCATGAGCCACCAGGATGCAGAGCACGCCCACGGCGCTCAGCAGCCAGCACATGAGGTGGTACCACCAGAAGGACTTTGGAGAGTCTTCAGAGGAGGAAGAACCACAGATAAAGTTACAGTCAGTCAGAAATAAACAGCAGTGATTTGGGTTATTTACTCTGTCATAAGATGGGACTCACTAACAATGTGTTATTCATTCCTTTATAAATGTCAGTTTCAAACTAAATATTTAATTAGCAAGCTAAGTATTTAATTTACAAGCTGAACATTTAGCTCCATGCTAACTATTTAGTATTTAGTGAGCAAGCTAATAGCTCCACACTAAATATTTAGCTCTGAGACAGCTAAATATTTAGTTTAAAATTAAATACTTAGATAGTAAGCTAAATATTCCAAATTACTGCTGTTAATTTTTCATTGTGATGAAGCGGTACCCAATAAATAACAACATATACAGTTTTTCCATCTGCCAAACTGACTATAACCAACCCAATGGGGAAATGACTTTGACTTTAAGTCTGTCAGCCTTTGAATAATTGATAATCAAAATAAATAGACAATAATCTAGAAGGTTGCATTACAACATTGAGAGCAATGAGTGATCAGAATGGAAGTACACAATATGAATCATCAATTTTTAACCAGAGGGTCTCATGAATTATTCTAAGAGAGAAACCGTTTGAGTACTCACACTCTTTGATGAATAGGTAAGTGAGGGTGAGCATCACTGTGTGTCCGCTGTACAGGAAGTCTCCACACAGCAGGTGGGAGTTGGTTATGGAGAGGCCGGCTCCTGAAATGAGCTGCAGAACGCGTTGGATCTTGGCCTGCGTGTCTCCCTGAAGCTGATGGACATGAACATTAAAAAACAAAATAATAACTACTGGATCAGCAGCAACGCTTGTCATCAAATTACTTCTGAAAAACGTAAAAATTATAACATTATAAGTGTTGTTTTTGTTGACTAATGCAAACATCTGAGGATGTTGCAGAACATCTTTCATATTTAGGAACATGAACTGAAAACATATTGTTGCAGGTTTTTAAAGGGGCAGTGTTATGTGTTTTCCTGGCACATAGTGCCCTTTTATAGCACGATCAAGTAACTATGTTACCTTGAGTTGTTATAAAAATACTATATATGTCAAATATGACTTAAAAGAACTTTGCTTCCTAATTTATGGCCTTGAAATTGGGCCACTGTCTCTTTAAATACTCCTGATCTTTCTGTATCTCCACCTCCAGGAAGTCATCACCACATGACGGCTTCTATTAACCCTTTGGTAACCATTGAGAAGTAGCTCCTATAATGAACTCATTTGTTCATTACACCAGGTGTTTGCTAATTGCTGCTGGCTAGTCTGAAGGAGCTGAATGGGGGAGTCGTGGGAGAGAGCTGCTCTGTGAGGCAGAAGGTCGCAAACTGCAGCTCAGAGGAGGGGCTGCGCCTTGAAGGCGGGGCTAGGTAAACCCAGGCGTTTTAAACAGCTGAATGGTTGCCATGGAGATTAAAGGATTTTTGAACTATGCATGAAAGAATCAAATCAATATTCTAAGTATGTTTTTGATGAGGGAATAACATCATAACATGATGTAAAACTATATGTACATATATATGTATATATATATATATACACATATATATATATATATATATATATATATGTTTTCTTTTCTCGGGGGAAATTATTGGTTTG
>CAEGAE010004485.1:0-40878 GCA_903067095.1 Girardinus metallicus
GCTCCCAGGCCTCTGGTAGAGGACCCGAGCTCAGAGGATGAAAGAGACCACCCGCAGAGGGTGAGAAGGGAATTTTTATATATATAACTTTAAAGATGTTGTTGATGTAGAAGTTATAACCACCTACTGGTGGAGTATAGGTATTACAGCGTAAATATATTTACTTCTTTGTTAGTGAATATTTCTATTGTTGACTGAGAGACTGGAGTAAATCAATGGTCTTAAATGTTAGTTTCTGGTTCTCCCCTTTAAAAAAAAACAACCAAAGAAGTCAAAATGAGATTGTTTGTGTCCGTTCATTATCAGCTGGAGTAGCAGCTGCTTTGAGAATTTCTGAGTCCATTATCTGGGATTCTCTGTCTCCCTCTTGTCTTCTTGACTGAGCTCAAAAGAGATGATAAGACAGAAATCCGTGTTACTACCTATTGTCGTCCCTGAAGGCAGTTTACACAGCCTTATTGTCGCTCTGTCGCAGTTTGGTTTTCGAACTGCGTCCCAGTCGAAATTCTAATTGTCTAAACAATGAGCCCCCATAGATTTTCTTTTTCTGTCACCAAATTACAAGTGAAAACAGCTCTTTACCGTGTTCCAGATGCTTTCACAGTCAGGTTTCACCAAGAAAAAAATTCAGCCATTAGAAATTTGAAGCAGTACCCTTTTTTTGTTGGTTTTTTTTAACTCGCTAATCTGATTTAGCAGGAACTTGATCCGTCTCATGAGGAGTTCTGATTCACTACGTGCCACAGTAATGCATTTACACTGTCCAATCAAACTGCGCCACTTGTAGCTTGTGTTGCTGTACTAACTAGTCGAAAACAGTCAGTGTCTTTCTATTCCATAGACGTATTCAGTCTGTTTCATATTTGTTCCTTAACCACTTGTTTTTAAAGTTGTCTCCCTGTAGCGTTCCATCATGTTCAGCTCAAAACCCAGAATAGAATCCAGGCCGGCAACGTTTTAATCCTGACATTTGGGCATGAAGAAAATCCCTTTGTAAACAATGGATGCTAAAATACCCGACCGGCTGGTTGCTAGGGACAGCGATGCGGTTACAAGCATATGAAGTAATTAAAGATTAATTCTCCATAACAGCGTATTTTAATAATTAAGTTAGACATGCTGTTTTAGTAACATTGCTAATTAAGTTTGTGGGCCAGCAACTTCCAAATTTGATAATTTGATTCCAAACTCTGTGAGAATTTGATTTAATCCTATTGAGATTTTTGGTTTGGCAATAAGCCACAATGTTTCTTTTTTAAAAGAAATTAACAATCTGATGGGAACCTGCAATCCTTTCCCTGGTTTTTGAAGCTCAAATTCACGGTCGTGAAAATTAAATTTGATTCCCTCGACCATAGTTTGTGTTTTTACCAAGTTACTCCAGTAATCAACTCACCTTCAGTCTTGTTTTTAGTTTCTGTTTTGTGCACCGGCCCTGGATCCACTGAGAGAGTTGTCCTCTCTAAAGTAGCCCGCAGCATGCCTGGCCCAAATGAATAAAAATAAAACATTAACTCATGATTCTTTCACAGTGGCTTCACTCTATAATTATTAAAAAGTTACTTTCCAATCCAATGGATTCATGAAATAGTTGGAAAAATTATGAGACAAAAACTTTCCCTTTATTCCACAACACGGGTCAAGAAGAGTGACCCACGGGGGTCAATGACCTTTGCAGTAAATTGAAATGAATTGAAAATCACATATTTTAATATTTCGAATTAGATAAGTCTATTAACAAGCTTAAAATCATGGCGTTTCTTGAATGGGTCATTTTTGATGGATGTGTGTGACAGCTGCGATAAAACTCCCTGTGGGTTTAAACTATGCCCGAACCGGAGCCGAGCTGAGGAAAAAAACAAAAACAAAAAAAACAAGAAAATCGAGGACAGCGCGCTTCTCTGTTGCACATTTTCCCCTCTGTTTTCTTTTCTGTTTGTTATGCTTATCTTTTTGTCTGCTCAGTCCACTTCCCCTGTTTTGTTTGTCGCTCTTTCTTTCCTTATTTTTCACCCTCCTTTTTTTTTTTCTTGGTTTTGTTTTTGCTTCTTTTCTCCGCTGAGCTCCAGCCCCACCGGTATCTCGTTACGTTAATCCCATTTATTTTGTGATGTACTCACATTGGTTTTCAATCCGTGCCTCTCCCAGCTCTTCTGATCCGAACTTCTTCTCAAATTTGTAGGGCTCTGCAACAATTTGTCCACTTTAGTTTGTACTTGTGGGGATTTTACAAGACGGAACGATACATGTGTAAAGTGGTTAAAAAAATAAATAAATAAGTGGCTTTCTACGCCGTTCACTCAGATACCCATAAAAATAAATAAATACACAGTTTATATGAAGCCAAACTGGTTTTAAAGAAGAAACCCTCTAAAAGTCATTCTCAGGTTCAATCTCAGAGCAACTAAAAAAGTGTTGGTGGCCTGATTTATTTATTTTTTTCCTTTTTCCTCCTCCTAAGCTGATCCACATTTTCTCAGATCAACATTTGTCGGCCAGGGTCCTTGATGGAAGAATTAGCCTACTTTGAAAGGTGCGAGCCAAACACACAAAGGCATTTTTTGTCACATTAAGCCAAGAGAGGCCCGAGCGCTTGTGGCTGAAGTCAGCCAAACATTGTTCGAGGATCGCTGACCTGCACTGATGGAGCTGCCGTCTCTGCCAACTTTCTCAGAAATTCCCAATAGAAACAAAGAGAAATCAAGCGTTAAGCCACTTTTATTTTTTATTTTTTCTGAACGCATGAAGCCATTTGGGGAAGTTAAAAGTAAAATACGGTGTATTTCAAACACACTCGCGCACACACACACACACACACACAGGCAAAGGAGGGAAAGCTGAAAAAGTGATTTTTGTTTTGTTGGAAAAAGCCACAAAAATGTATCTGTGTTGTGTTTTCGCAGCCTAACATCGGGCGCCTCGGCATCCCTCACGGACCCTCTGCAGAAAAGGTGGCGGTGGTCGCCGTGGACGACTGCGACATCTCTATGGCGATCCGCTTCGGGAAGCAGATCAGTAACTACTCGTGTGCCGCCCAGGGCACCCAGACCGGACAGAAGAAGTGAGAAACTCCCGATACACACTTTTCGTTTTTGCCACAGAGAATCAAGCCCGACTGAAAATGTCGTTAAGGCCTTTAAAAAGAAAGTTGCAAGCAAATTGCAGCAACTCACTCAACTCCGCTATGTTTATATTTGAATCAGTTCCTGTCAAACACCCCCTCTCTCCCCCCCGCTTCTCAAGCCAACCGTCAGAGGACTTATCCGTCGGTTTATTCTTCTTGAGACGTTTCTCAATGAGTCCCTCGCAGAGCGTGCATGCTGAGACGCATCTGAAATGTAGAGGGTGGGGACGGAGAGAAGCTTCAAAGGGCAGGCCACGACGTTGCATTCCTTCAGAAACACGTTACGCAGGTCGCAGACGCTCAGTGGATGCAGACAGGGCTTGCCGCAGCGAAAAGCTGCACAGGCAGTAAAAGATTTTGCTTTCAAATTTGATTGACGAATGGTGATTTAGTTACAATTGCAAACTTCAATCTATGCTATTGGGGTTTTTTTTCATACCACATCTAGTTCCCAGTTTTAAAACTTTTTTTTTAATGAATTTTGAGTAGTAGTTTGATATATCAGGCTTAACAAACACAAGTTTTTTCAATAAAAAAAAAAAAATTATCAAGCCATCAGTTTGAAGCATCAGCTTATAACCGATCCCTATCCTAAACAGAAATAACACAAAACAAAACAAAAAAAAATATCACGACAGCAAATATTTTCCTTTTATTTCTCAGTTCTAGATCTTGTCACAGGTTGTAGATTGGATTTATGTCGGGACTTTGACTGGGCCATTCTAACTCATTACTATGTTTTAATTGATGCGCATCTAGCAGCCCCCAACTGGCTTGCTTCCCGGATTGCCCTGCGTTTTAACTCCATCCGTCTTTCCATTAGGGCTGTATTTAATGAATATTTTAGTAATCTGTTCCATACACAAGCTGCATATTTTTCTTTTAACCACTTAAGCCCTGTTTATACAATATTATAATAGCATTAAAAGATGCATATAAAGAGGCTTAATAAATTTTTTTAAAAGAGAAAAAAGTATTGCCAAGACTGCATATATGCCTGTTTGTATTTTTGAACAGTTTTGAATAACTACAGCTCTGACTGTGTTGCTACGTTTCTCCCTGAAGGCCAACAAAACCCCCAAACTTTGGTCTAAATCTGACCAGAACTCCTTTTTCTACATTTGTTGCCAACGTATCTTGTGGCAAAATTTATGGGACTTTTTTTTTTTTTTTGGCCCTGCAGCATAAATGCCAGAAATGTGGCCATTTTGGCAGCTTCTCTGATTAATGCTCAACCTGTCTGTTCTGTCAGTTTGGGTCAAACGGGCAGTTTCATTCCTCAGGGGTTAGGGTTAGGGTTAGAGTCCTGCATGTTTCAGGTGATTCCCTGCTGGAACAAAGCCTGGTCTTAATGTAGGAAAATGTGAAACAAAACCATCAGGGAGTGTAAATACCTTTGCAAAGTGTTGTATCTCAGTAAACTGTTTTCGCTGCAGAGTATAATAAATAAAAAGCAGTGCCAAATCTTTAGATGTCACTGTGCAATGAGTGTAGAGGCATTTTCTTTGTATTTTTTTTACTCCAGCTCTTCATGCTTCCAGCTAAACAGTGGAGTTTGCACTTCACGCATTCAACCCATAGGTTCAAATGCTTCATGCAGCATTGCACCACTTTAAATATGCCAAAGCCGTCCGCCGATTGATGTTAAGCGTTTCAGAAGCTTTAGGTTGAAGCAGCTTCCTACGAGGTCCAGCGGGTTAAATCGGACCTGGTTGTAAAGAATGCATGTTTTTCCGTGGCCTTCTTAAACATGTAACAACAGTGTGTTTCTAAAAACGGATTTTAAAGTATGGCTACCCTCGGTCAACTTGAGGTCAAGTTATGTAAGATAAATAGTTTGTAGACACTCTGATGTCGATGTTTTTTGGTTTTACTCCAATCAGTTTCCTCTATCGTCTCCAGATCATTGGACTTGACGGGTCCGCTGTTACTAGGCGGAGTTCCCAATTTGCCCGAGGCCTTCCCGGTCAGGAACCGAAACTTCGTGGGCTGCATGAGAAACCTAACAATCGACAGCAAACCCATTGACATGGCCAGCTACATCGCCAACAACGGCACCGCTGCAGGTTAGAATTGACGTTTACTCAACCGAGTTTCACACCAGAGCCTGATCACTTCCTGCAGAGTCTAAAAGATACCAACATTTCAGACGTTGCGCCTTTAGGCATGTCTGCAGAATTTATTTATTCGTCCTGGTTTTGATGCCCCAGGTTGTCCAGCCAAGAAGAACTTCTGCACAAACGACGTGTGTCTGAACGGGGGCGTGTGTGTCAGCAAGTGGAACACCTACAGCTGTGACTGCCCTACTGGTTATGGGGGCAAAAACTGTGAACAAGGTCAGAAATGTTTTTATCTGTTCTCTCTTCTTCTATAAAAAAAAAAAAAAAAAAAAGCAACAACAATGGATAATATCCAAGAATAAATGTAAGAAAAACAAACTGCAAATTCATAATCTCTTGCATTTGGAGCATGAGAATGATTCGTGTGTCCACTTGCTCATCTGTTAGCTTCTGTACGGACATGTTTATTTACTTTTGCGGCGAGCTTCTGGATATGAGATCAAATGTGATGAGGAACACCTTTGGCTCAGCGTGACTCATGCAGCCGTCACAATAGAGTCACAGTGAAGCCTCTGCTCACTATTGTAGAGCCACTAAGCATTGCCTCAGGTTTGGACTTTCAGGATAAAGATACCTGTGACTCATAACAAAACCCAGACTAAAGGACTAAAACTAAAGATATTCCCACATTTGCAGAACTCTTTACTGTCTGTGTGTTTCTTCAGATTATGCCTATTTACAGCACTTATAGTCCAAAAATCTCCTTTTTGCCTATGGTAACTGATTCCTTCTAGTGTTGTTTATACTCCATACCACTTTTTGTTTTCTTCTATAATAAGGGGAGAACTCTAATGTCTTCCTTCAAGGCATGTTTCCAAAAGAAAGGTGTGAATACTCCACCTTTCATGCTGTTCAATGAGATAGTCGGCCAGCTATAGTGCCAGGCCTCGGTATCCGGTATCAGAACTGGGCCGGGATCACAGCAAGCTGGATGTTGTTTTTTTGGCTGCTCTGTCGCTTGTTGACACGTCGGGTCTGATTCTTCACACTCTCCGCTGCCACATTGGAAATCAGAGACGTTCCGGTCGGGCTTTCACGCTGGAATGACGTGAAGACCCACTAGGAGTCGCCCACCAGGCTCTTTTGTTGTCAGTGTCTGTTATATCATATTTCAGGTAACTGATCAATGTAGGAGAATATGGCCTACTAAATACATGCTAAATATGGACATACGATACACTGAAAAAGCTTCAAACGATGCTTGATTCCAGTCCAATCGTTTTTAAGCTTTTTATTATATGTACTGGCTTCCATGTGGCATTGGCACAAAGGTTGGGATTCTACGAAGGTTTTGTGAAACCCTGCAAATGTTTTGAAAACTCCCAAATTAGGTTTTAGGCGATCTGGCAAAAAGGTTTGCAAGATCGAATGTTACTTTTGATAGATCCACTGAAAGCGTTTTGAGATCTTGCAGCCCATGCCGTAAAATCTCCACTGGAAACATTTGACCTCTCCGTTTACGAAATGAAAAACATAATCTGTCCCAACAAAAGCTTTCGTAGTTTCTTTGTTTTATTTTCAGCAATGGCAATTATTTTTGACTTGCCGCCACCTTCTGATAGGTCAGGTTTGTTGGAGTCATACAACTACCAGAAAGTGTACTATGGGTAGAATGTCGAACATAGAAATTCACTTAACTGTCTGTTGCCAAGGCAAGTACAAACTTCAGTTACAAATTGATGCAAGGTCACTATGAAATACAATAAAAAATACAACTCGATCAAAACGTCAAAAGTACAACATGGCAAAAAGGAGAAATAAACCACCACATCTTTTTGCCATTTATCTCGACACTTGTAAAGCTGTCAATCTTTCAGTGTAGGATTATAATAATGTGGCATTGATTGTGGAGGGTTATTTATGAACCTTTTGATGAAGTGTGAGGTGATGTAATTTGTGGTTTTGTACAGTTGTTAACAACCTTACTGAGCTATGAAGCTTACCTTATCAAATATTTGCTCCTGATAAAGCCTTCTCATTACTAAATGAGGTTTTTCTTTCTGACTTGTGGAGAAGATAAGCTTCAGCAACATGGAGGTAAAATCCATTCGTTGGTTCCAGGAACATACAAAGAGTTTTTTCTTTTGTTAGGGCTTCCATCTGACTAAACTTGCTTTGGCTGAAGCGTGTGTACAGAATATTCTATGCTGTGGATTACACTAAAGAAAATTGTTTGTTGTATTGAAGAATTAGCCATTGCATTGTGTAGTGAGAATAATGAAGTTCCACGTACATGTTGGATTCTTCGAGGTCCCCTGAAGTGTGAGACATGTTTCACCCGTGTTACAACAGCGTATATAACAGTCTCATTCTGCCTTGTTTATGTTGCAGAGATGCCTTCTCCTCAGTTCTTTGACGGCCAGGCGTTGGTGTCCTGGAGCGAGACGGACATCACCATCGCTGTACCCTGGTACGTGGGTCTCATGTTCCGGACCCGACAGCCAGCTGGGACTCTGATGCAGGTCAACGCCGGATCATCCTCAACTATAAATCTCATGGTGAGAACACGGGCTTCAGCAAAACAAAATATGGTCTTAACCAAAAAAAAAAAAAAAAAAAATCACAAGACTATTTGCTAGATCACTTTCTCCATCTTATCACTCTCCAGTTAAGGGAGCAGCAGATCCGTATGGAAGTGTTGCTAAGGGAGCAGTTGTTGGCGTCGCTGGGCTTCCCGCAGGTCCGCGTCAGTGACGGGGAGTGGCACCACTTGCTGGTCGAACTGAAAAGCATTAAAGACGGCAAAGAGATTAAATACATGGCGGCTGTTTCCTTGGATTACGGCATGTACCAGGTACAAGGTTTGCTTTTAGTGCAGTGTGGAGAGTTGAGATTTCTTTGCAGGAAGAAGTTCTCATCTTTCCTTTTGTATTTCTATGCAGAAGTCTGTGGAGATCGGTAATGACCTCCCAGGTCTGAAGGTGCGGACTCTTCACGTCGGAGGCCTGCCCGGAGAGGGAAACATTGTCAACAAAGGATTCGTTGGCTGCATACAGGTGGGGCTGCGCCTGTTGAATGTTACAGCAGACCGTAAGATCTACAGAAGATCTTGTTTTTCTCCTGAGTGCCTTCTTCAACTGGATTTCTCTCCATCAGGGTGTCCGGGTGGGGGAGACGGCCACCAATGTGGCCAACGTGAACATGGCTCAGGGTCTGAAAATCCACGTGGAGGATGGCTGCGATCTGGCGGACCCTTGCGACTCCAACATCTGCCCTGAGAACAGCCACTGCAGCGACGACTGGAGCACACACACCTGCGTCTGTGACCCAGGTAGTCCACAAAAGTAAATTGTGAGCCCAACGATGGACTTTGAAGAAAAGCAAATGGGGTGCACCCCTGCCAGATCCTGAAAAGATTGTCAGATCTGGAGTTGCTTTTGTAAAATTCCGCGACAGCTTTGTCAGATCTCGAGTTACCTTCAGTGTCCCTTGTGGGGCCAGGTATGTAAAAGCACATATACTCAGATTCATCTCCTATTTCTTTTTGATGGTCTGCCTTCTAGGTTACTTTGGTAAGGAATGCGTGGACGCTTGTAAGCTCAATCCCTGTGAGCACGTCTCCAGTTGCGTCCGCAAGCCCAGTTCGTCCCACGGATACACCTGCGAATGTGGACAGAACTACTACGGCCAGTACTGTGAAAACAAGTAAGCTTTTATCCTCATGTCCTCCAAAAGAGTCTGGAAATATTTCAAAGTTCAATCTCTGAATCCAGACTCCCTTATCTTCTTTTGCTTTTACGCTCTTGGCCTCCTTGTAATGTTTTGATGAAAGCGTTGACGTGAAGTAGCCGGCCCAGATCAGACTGCACTCATTTCCTTCTAAAACCTTGGCCCGGCCGACACGCATCACTTCCTGTCTAAAGCAGGATGTGGGATTCCCGCCCCCACCTCTGTTTGCTTCACTGATCCTGTGCAGGTGTTTAGTCTCTGCTGCCCTCATACTGCCACTTGTCCCCCATTAGATCATATAACAGTGATAACACTTGTTAAGTGGGGAGGAAGTTTACTCTGAAATAACATATTTTGAGATAAATTGAGTAGATAATCAGCCGACTGATGCTTTCCCTTTGTCCCTGACGGACGACTTTTAAAAAGAAGAACTGGTTTGGTATCTTAATTGATTTTGCACACTTGTCTGACTCTTTCACAACAGGGTGGAGAAGCCGTGTCCTCAGGGTTGGTGGGGCAGCCCAGTGTGTGGGCCCTGTAACTGTGATACAAGCAAAGGATTTTATAAAGACTGCAACAAAACCACTGGAGAGTGTCGCTGCAAGGTATGCGCGCACACACACACACACACACACACACCTTTACAAGTTGTTCATGATGTGTGTCTGCTTTTCTTTATGGCTGTTTTGGTTTCATTTAAAGATCACAGGACCAGTAGAATCTATTTTACAAGATGAAAGAAGAGAAGAGTAGAAAAACTGGTTCAGCCGATAAAGTTGTGTCTGAACACCAAAAGGCAACAGCTACGACTTTAGAGAAGCAACTGATGAGTTTGAGCAAATTTTATATTTGTTCATTTCAATTTATTTTTTATTTTATTCACGCAATAACTGCGCAGCAACTAAAGGAGATCATGAATGAAGGGAGCGGAAAGAAGCATAACCTTATATCTGAACTCAACTCAGAAGACTATTACAGACATATTTCAAATGCATAAAAAGACATAATAAATACCCAACAAAACACCCATGTCATCTGTAGCTGTCATGTCTTTGTTTGTGTATTATTTTTGCTGTTTACCGCCTGAAAACCACTTAACCCTGGGAAAAAATGGCTGCTAGCGTGTCGTAGACTTCTGGAATAATGTCATTTGAACAGAGTTCAAGAGTAGAGAACTCTTGAACTAATCTGATGTTTTTTGGTCACAAAAAACATCAGATTAGTAGTATTATTTTACAAATATCTACTTGTCCTCAGTTGACATTATCAGTTCCGTTTGACCATTTCTCTTTCCTCCAGGACAACTACTATCGTCCTGAGAGTGAGGACACCTGCTACCCCTGTGACTGTTTCCCCATCGGCTCCGAGTCTCGAACCTGCGACCCGGTGACCGGCCAGTGCCCCTGCAAGGGAGGCGTCATCGGCCGTCAGTGCAACCGCTGCGATAACCCCTTTGCTGAAGTGACACCCACTGGATGTGAAGGTAGGTGAATGTTTTTTTTTTTTGTTTGTTTTTTTTTCTAACCTAATAGTAAACAGAAAACATCAGGTCTGGCTCTTCAAATCTAATCCGCGAGTAGCCCGAGATGTTCGTGGTTCACAAAGTTGGCCTGGAGGAATCACTGAAGTGTCCCGAAGGAAACAAACGCTGCCACTCACATCCGCCGGTGCTGCAGTCGAGCTAACTTTGCGTCTTTGTCACCAAGCAGTGAAGCAGAAGAGGCAAGTCTGGCCATTGGGCTGACTTGGCAGCAGCACTGCACATACACAATACAGTACAGATGAATAGAAAACAAAAAACAAATGTCACAGTCTGACCTAACATGAAGCTTTTCAGAGCTGGTGGAACATGCTCAGAGTTTTAACACATGTTGTGGTTCTCTTTTTAAAGGTCATCTCTTACCGAAACAAGATTCTGACTTAGTGATGATATTAAAGAACAAACAAAGCCTAATGTTTGTTTTCCTCTGCTCTGGCTGTCACAGAGATGTGTCCACCCTTGACTTGCTGTACGTCGATCTGTCATCTGTGCTCGTAACGCAGCCTCATGGCCTCGCAGAGAGGAATTTTGCTGTCAGGGTTACTGCAGCGTTCACTCGTAACAAACGTTTCTTAGCTGACAGGAAGCAGAGATTAAAATCTGAGCGTCCCACATTACATGCGGTATGGAAAGTGCTCCAACTCTTTTAAATTTTGTATTATAACCACAAATCCTAAAGTCAGCCAACAAGCTTCCACATTCCAGACATTTTTTGTTCGTATCCCAGATTTGATGCAACATGTAATCATGTATTAGAGCTTACCTAAAAGTCTGTCGGGATTAATTTAGTTTGTCTGTCCATCTGGTACAAGTGGAACGGACTCACCACGTCATGTTAAAAGGTCTTTGAAAAATATATGTGGCTCATCATTGTAAATATTGGTTGGACTTTAAATAACTCGTGCTTTCTTTACAGTTGTGTATGAAGGCTGCCCAAAGGCGTTTGACGCTGGAATTTGGTGGCCAAAGACCAAATTTGGACGCCCTGCTGCCATGGAGTGCCCCAAAGGATCCAGTGGTGTGTAACTTAATAACCCCTTTTAAAAGTGTTCTCCAGGGACATTTACTCAGAATGCTACAAAGGCAAGATGTCAAACAATGTAATAATATGTTAATTATTAGTTATAGTGTTTTCTAAAACAGCCTCAATAAGCCTTGATATTGCTGACTGAGCCTATGCCTTTAGAGTACGGTGCAAATGTTTGATATAGACTGAAAACGTTGGAATATGCAGAGAAGGAACAATTGATATCGATAAATGCCACTTATCAAGCTGCAGCAATAATTCTGCCTCCTTGCAAGCGAAGCACAAAGACTTGAGAAAAGACTCAAGACTTCATAGCCTTGACATAGGCTATATAAATATAAAGAATCATAGCTACCTCAAAGTCAAGATTTCAACTTATCTCGTGTCAGTTAAGCCGTGTGTGCAGCTGTTCCTTTGTTAGTCTTTTTAAGGCACGTAAGCACACCTACACGATATACAAAACACGGTAATAAGGATCTTTTATTAATCCGTTAATCCAGCAGAGCTTTCACGCCAGGGAGTCATGTACAGGTTTGCTCCTTAAGACTCCTGGAAAAACACCAGGACAGCTAATGGTGTACCTTTAGCTTCACTGTTGTTCGCTCTGTTGTTAGAGAGAGACTTAGTTATGTTGAACTATGTTGTGTTTTGTCTTTGCAACATTTGATGAGACAGCTCCTATATATTTCAACTCAATATAAATAAAAGTTGAGCTTATTGAGGTTTTTATTTGTATTTTTCCCCAGGTACTGCAATTCGCCACTGCAGCGATGAGAAGGGCTGGTTGTCTCCTGAACTTTTCAACTGCACCACAGCAACTTTCTCCAATTTGAAGAAAATGGTGACTGCCACTCCCCAACGAAACAAAAGTTTAAAGCGAAAGTTTTTGAATGTTTTTCACACGCCTGCTTTTCCAGAATGAGGAGCTGCGCCGCAACAGCTCCCGGATGAACAGCGAACAGTCCAAGACCATCGTGCGCTTGCTTCACAGCGCCACAAACAGGAAGTCGCACTTCTATGGCAATGACGTCAAGATGGCTTCCCAGCTGCTGAACCACGTGCTGAAGTACGAGAGCCAGCAGTCCGGCTTCGATCTGACCGCCATGAAGGACGCAGAGTTCAACGAGGTGCAAAAGAAAAGAGTCTTCTGGTTTTGTTGTCGTCTATGTAGCCTTCTGTTAAACATTTCTGAGAATTTATTCAAATGAAGAACCTGAAGCTAGTTATAATCTAGGAATGAGCCTCCATATTAAATTAACCTGCCACCGTAGGTTAATTTAATATGTCTCGGTGTTGGGAAGAATTCATAAAACACACACTTCCCAGTCTTCCAGGACTTTCGGAAGAAACAGATCCTTCACTGTAGTTAACAGCTGACATGATGTTTTTATTTTTTACACCTTTCTTTCACACCAAATCCAATTTTTTTTGTTGCTAGAAGGCCCAAACTTAATGTAATCTGGCAACATATGGGAGTAATTTTCTTTGAAAACAATGGCGGCCTTTGCATTAACGACTCTCTGGGCGAGCCCCTTCAACCAATCAAAACGCAAGGGAGTCTTATGTGACTCTGGTACTGCGTATGTGTCAAACTCGAGGGCCGTAACTCTTAACAAGGCAAAACTAAACTCAAGACACATAAATAGAACCTTGGAGACAACAGTAGTGTGCTTAAATATTATTTCGTCAATCAAATCAAAGCGCTTTTTATGCTTCTAAATTACAACAATGTGAAATGATGTTCTACGTTAAGTTTAAAAACTACTCGTCGAATGCAGAGACGTCTATTCATTCAGATTTTAGCAGTTTAGAATGCATTCCTTGTTGACTGTACATGTATGTAAGTAATAGAAAAGTTCTTCGATGCGCCTCTGTGAGATTGTGTTTCCCCCTTTCGATTGTCATCCTGGGAAACTGCCCATTTGGCCAGTCTCCAACTACAATTTTTTAGGCACGTTGCTGTTTCCTCTGAGCCTTTTCCCCAAGTTATGGAGCTACACACACATCATCCTCACTTGAATGTCCAGCACTATCTTATGTTTTTTCTCTTTTGTTTTTGGTTTTGTTCAGAACTTGGTGCGAGCCGGCAGCGCCATTCTGGACCCCGGCACCAAAGACCACTGGGAGCAAATCCAGAAGACAGAAGGCGGCACCGCACACCTGCTTCGCAACTTTGAGGACTATGCCAACACGTTGGCCCAGAACGTCAGAAAAACCTACCTCAAACCCTTCACCATTGTCACTGAAAACATGAGTGAGTGATGGAGCATACATGTACACACACGTGCCATATTTTCTTATCCTTGGCTTATTTTCCTATCGGTTCTCCTCTTTTTTTTCTGCTCCACAGTCCTAACTGTGGACTATTTAGATGTGTCAGACCCAGAGAAGGCGACATTACCTCGCTTTAAGGACATCCAAGAGTCCTACCCCAGAGAACTCGGGTCTTCTGTCCACTTTCCACTTTTTAACTTGCGAGATCATGTCCACAAAGGTAATTGCATCGTCTAAATCAGAAACGTTCCACCACTTTTATTTTAATTCTGATCTTTCAGCCCTCTTCTTTCGCACGCAGAGGAGCCAACTCCAGAACCTCCAACCCAGACCGATCGTCCAGAGGAAGAGGAGCACACAGTGTCTGACAGGAAACGGCGCCACCTTGAGCCGCCTGCACCTAAGCCGGTTGCTGTGGTCATTGTGTACAAGTCGCTGGGCCAGCTCCTCCCTGAACGATACGACTCTGACAGGAGGATTCTGAGGTACAGTTTGTAAAACCTAAGAAAAAAAAAAAAGACATTTTTTTTTCTTGCACAAGCTAAATGTGTGTGAGGTTATATCTAAAACACAATGTCAAAGAAAAGATTAAACTCTGTGAGAAAAGAGGATTCATGGTAAACCAAAGTTCTCAGATTATCTTCAGATAGAAAATAATTGCGTAGATGAAATTTTAAACGTCGCATGGTGATTAGCATAGCTAGCAGTACTAAAGCATCCTTCACTTTGTGTATTAAGAATTAGCTCAACTCTGAAGTTACCAAAATTGTTGCCAACAGTTTTCTAACACAAAGAGGTTAAAAAAGCAACTTTCTGCGTTAAGCCTTTCTGTTGTGTACTGAAGCTACGTCTAATTTTACAAAGGTTTCCAAGATAGCTACAAATGACAGACAATCCCGTTTTTTCACAACAACCATTACTGAAATATCTTCATAACTCAGTGACAACATCCACACCAAAGAATGTTGTTAGCATGGCCTGGTGCTGCTTAGGTACGGTGCATTTACTGACGGGAAAGACTGGGGTTTGAGTCTTGATCACCAGCAGATAACTCACTGCACACCAACTACAACAGTAGTAGTATTTGTCTAAACTGCAAAAACACCCACTATTGTAACTATGCCGTTCCTTTAAGGCTCCCCAACCGTCCAGTGATCAACACAGCAATAGTCAGTGCCACCGTCCACAGCGAGGGTCCACCCCTTCCTCCCATCCTGGACCCTCCTATCACCTTGGAGTACACCCTACTGGAGACGGAGGAGCGGACAAAACCCGTCTGCGTTTTCTGGGACCACTCCTCCTCGTGAGTTACACACGCATATCACTGTTGAGCGGCTGAAATGTTCTGAAGCGTTCTCACATAGAATCTGCTCGCCAATACCTTTAGGAACGGAAACAAAGGCGGTTGGTCCTCCAGAGGCTGCGAAGTGCTCAACCGGAACAACAGCCACATCAGCTGCCAGTGCAACCACATGACCAGCTTTGCCGTGCTGATGGACATTTCGAAGAGAGAGGTAGAGTCACGAAGTTTCCTTCCAACCATGCAGCTCGACCCGTTTCCACAGCTCGACCTGACGTCTTTGAATTCTCCTCCAACGCAGCACGGCGATGTCCTCCCGCTGAAGATCGTCACTTACGCCACGGTGTCCGCCTCTCTGCTCCTCCTCCTCCTCACCTTCATCCTGCTGTGCCTCCTGCACCGGCTGCGCTCCAACCTGCACGCCATCCACAGGAACCTGGTGGCGACGCTCTTTTTCTGCGAGCTGGTCTTCCTACTCGGTATCAATCAGACAGACAACGTGGTCAGTAAAGTTTCGTTTTACACGTACTACACCCTTTGAAGGTTCTCAGACTTTGTTCCGTTATAACCACGGAATGTCAATGGATTTTATTGGGATACGATGTGAAATTTTGCGTGTTTGTGAGTGCGAATTATACTATCTAGGCAACCTCTGACGGTCATTCCACATATTGATTTAAGGGCATCATTTATTATCTATTCACACACACATTTTTGCACAGCAGAGTATTGAGGAGGTTCCTTTCAAGTCAAGCACATACATACACACCATGCTGGTACCTGTCTGCAAAGGCCTTAGGGTGGTAGGCCGTGGCAAAGATTTCCCAAAAAATCTTTTTGGTTTTAACTGGATACATCTTTTGCATGTCTACAGTGCAGAAATAGAAGTAATGAGTCATTCTGGTGTTAAATGCAAGCAGTTGTGTGGTTAGAAAATCTGGGTTTGCATCAAACATCAAAGGACAGGTTTAAAGGAATAATGTGCATTGCTCTCCACACTTGTGTGGGAGAATCTAGGCAACTTCAATTGCGTGCATTCATCATACATAGTGTTTGAACTATCTTCTTAACTCCTTTCTTTGGGATTTCTGTAGTCTGTTGAACCATGTCTGTGTTGATTTGACCAAATGTTTGAAAATGTTATCCTGCATACAGATCCCATGATAAATCATTTTCAGTTTTCTGGTAGAACCTGCCAGATTTTCATTAAATCTTCTTATATTTCAAAGAGTCACACAGGCCACACAGTCTAACAAGGTTCCTAGTCCCACATTGTCACAGATCCTCCACCATACTTAACAGTAGGTATGAGGTGATTTCCCATATAATTATTCTTCATTCTCGAGGCCAAGCTGGCGTGGTTGTTGTTGAAAGCCACAATCAAAGCGTACATGCAAAACTTAGGACATTTATGTCTTTGACTGTAGCACAACTGAGCCGTTTCTTGGCAGTTAGTTGGCACATATGGAAGATTTTTTTCTGTCATAATCCAAGAGCACACATTTTCAGTCTGAAAGCAGGATTTCATGTCTTTTGTTCTCAAAACGTTTAATACTTTTGCTTACATTTTTATTTTGAAAGCAGGTCTTTGTGTCTTTATTCCCAAAACTTGTAATGATTGTACTCAAAACTATCTTATAGATATCATGTCGTGAATATGTTGTCTTTGGTTGGGTGAACAAACTCCTGCCTAAGATCAGTAGCTGTTAGCGATCAGTAGCAGACTGCTGGCGGATGTTTAGCATACTATGGAGCAGAAAGCTGATGTTGTTGTTTCTCCCTACATCCAGTGGGTGACTCAGGTTGCTACAATTGATAGTAGCCACACTGGCACACCCGCTAGAAGGAAACAAACGCACCCAGTACACTTTCGTTCTATTGGCTGAGAGGTTGCCAGACGACTGTGCCAAAAGGCACTTTCAAAAACAAGCAGAGACTAAGTGTGAGTGCAAGGAGAAATTTGAAGTATAAGCATTACAAGTTTTGAGAAGAAAGACATGAAGTCCTGCTTTCAAAATGAAAATGTAAGCAAAAGCACTATAAGTTTTGAGAACAAAAGACATGAAGTCCTGCTTTCAGACTGAAAATGTGTTCTCTTGGAGTATGGCAGAAAAATTCCTCCATAGGCAAACAGTTGTATCCAGTGGTTGTTTGGTGACCCCAAGTCTCCAAACAGTGAACTTTGATGGATTTTTATCTTTCTTACCATTCTGGTTATGGCTGCAAGATAAACTTGGGTCTTTGTCTACCTTTTTTTTTTTTTCTCCACATTTACATTTGTAAAACTTTTAATTGTCTTGTCTTTCCCATTTTGAAAAGTGGCTTGGAGAAACCTTCAATAAACTCTGATCTACTTAAAAAAAAAAAAAGAAGTTAAAAATAAGTTTTCTTTTAAGCCACATGCCACAGTGAAACAAACCTGTCTGCTTTGGCTAGTCTGGGTAAATCAGACTAGCCAAAATCTTATCATTTGGTATAACATGTAATCCTTTACCATTGGTTACCATTTCAAACAAGTCAGATATTTCCAATGGCATTGACAGTTGCCAAAACATGGAGAATATTTGCCATTTTGAGAAATATCATTCTGAATAGCAAAATATGCTCTTCTCATATGATGATTATTCTGACTGATTTTTTTTTTTTGCCTAGCACTTTCAGTTCTAGAAACCATAAAGCTTATCCACCTCTGCAGACTAATGCAGCAGGATCAACAATTACATATATAGTTAAAGCTACCGGATTAACTACGCACATAATTCTTTTCCAAAATTCCCCCACTTTCTTGTTTTGTTTTGATGAGTTGTCTTTTGTTTTTGAGTTTACATGTTATCTCCACCTTTTTGGAATTCAGCTAAAAACTTTGAAACTTTAATCCCTTCATTTTTCACATTTAGTGGAAGTCATGCATTTTGAGTCTAGGAATACATGAGCACACAGATCTGACCATTGGAATGCTGTCAGTTCGTGCCCGAGGCTGCGGGCTGCAAAATTTATAAATCTGTCAGAGCAGCTTTTTTCTTTCTTTCTCTCTGATCTCTGCACACTCGTCTAGCTAAACTATATGGCAACCGCTTGGATATTCACCGACATACCGCATTCCTGTAACGTGGCAACAGATGATTAAGTAGGGAGTAAAAATAAAAAAAGAAATGGAGAGGAGCAAATCCAAATCATTTTAGGGATATTTTTAATCATCCTGGATCCAATTTGGTGAGATGTCAAAGGCTGGAATTAGGATTTGGAAGTTATTAAGATGGAATGTTACGAAGTTGTTGCACAGATTGAAGAATGTCTTTACTAACTCTCCCTTTCTGTTGTGTTTTTTTCTTTCTGCCTGACCCCTTCTCCTGCCAGTTTGTGTGTACGGTGATAGCCATCCTCCTCCACTATTTCTACATGTGCACGTTCGCCTGGATGTTTGTGGAGGGACTGCACATCTACCGCATGCTGACCGAGCTGCGGAACATCAACCACGGCCACATGAGGTTCTACTACGCCATCGGCTGGGGCATACCGGCGATCATCACCGGTGAGAAACGCAATCTGAAGCGAGGCCGATGGTATTGGAGACAACGCCCTCAACAATTACTAGCTTCAGTCGTGAAAATGTGTAAAAAGCCTTGTAATCACTTCTTTGCTTATACCAGTAGCGCACTAAATCTTTCCTCTAAAATCTTCCTTCTTCTGTTGTTAGTTAAAACCTTGCACATTTTATTTTAACTGCATATTCTCCTAATATAGCAAAGCACATAACAAAATAATGTTAGTACGGGCTACAGGTTTTGGCAGTTGAGTCATTAGTTTATCTAATTAGCTGTTTAGCATAGGTTTTGTTGATTTGTTGTTAGCGTAGCGATATCTGCAATGCCACAATATGCGAGAACTCACTGTAAATCTAAATCTCACAACAATTCATCGAGAGCAATACCTGAAGGACAACTTTACAAACATTTTGGTGCTTGAAAAATGATTCATTTGTCTGTCTGCGTGTGTGTGTGTGTGTGTAGGTTTGGCGGTCGGCCTCGATCCTCAGGGTTATGGGAATCCAGATTTCTGCTGGCTCTCTGTACACGACACGCTCATCTGGAGCTTCGCAGGACCCATCTTCGTGGTTGTTCTCGTATGTCCGCGTCATCTCACAGTTTTATCATGATAGTAGCTCCTTTTATCACACCTCTGATAAAAGGAGCTATTTTGTCACACAACGTATAAACGCACTGAAGTGAGTGCAATAGCATCCAGCAGCTTTTCTTGATTTTAAGCTAAACCAAAAGATCAGCATCACCAGAGAATGTTTATCATTTCTCTTCCCTTGTTAAGGTTATTGAAGACGTCTCAAAATGCACCCAGAATATATCTCTGCAGTAAATTAATAGAAAAATATTAACTGTTCTTTTTTTTTTTCTCTTGCTGTTATTTAAAGGTGAACATAGTGATCTTCATTTTAGCAGCGAAGGCTTCCTGTGGTCGCAGGCAGAAGGTTGTGGAGAAGTCAGGAGCTATGTAAGTGTCTCAGTCACATTCATATACCCACATATCATAACATTCAGTCCTTCTTGTAACTCTACTATTTACTGATTTCAACTCAGTCCTGCGCTGCGTATGGCCTTCCTCCTGCTGCTGCTCATCAGCGCCACCTGGCTGCTCGGTCTCATGGCCGTCAACAGCGACGTAATGACTTTCCACTACCTGTTTGCCATCTTCAGCTGCTTGCAGGTAAAACCCCATATGGTGCCCTAATCCGGAATGAATTCACAAACATATTCTTATTTAAAATTCATCTTCATGAATAGCAACGCCATTTTATTATAGCAATATGTTTGCTTTTTCAACAGGGGGTCTTCATCTTCTTCTTCCACGTGATCTTCAACAAAGAGGCGAGGAAAAACCTCAAGAACGTCTTCACGGGTAAAAAGACGGTACAGGACGACTCCAGCACCACAAGGGCCTCCTTACTCACTGTCAGTGGATTTATTATCGTTAAGAAATCTTGTAAAATCAGCAACAAAACAAACAAAAATTCATTTACTTTTGTTGTCTCCTCTCAGCGGTCTCTGAACTGCAACACATACGCAGAAGACGGACCGCTGTATCGCACAGCCATCGGCGAGTCCAACGTCTCCCTGGACAGTACGCTCAGGTCAGGCAAGAGCCGCAGCAGCAGCTACCTGGCTTACGCACTCAGGTACACGCCCACTGACTGCATGGCTGCTTTCACTAGAGTCCTGCATGAGCACTGCGGTTTGTTTGTTTTGTTGTCTCTATTCCAGTTTTTGACAAAGCTTTCAATGTCTCACACTTACTAACGCACACTAAGTCCTTTGCAGGCAGTTTGTCGTTTATTCATGATTATCTGCTTTATCCATATTTCTATTTAGTCATATTGTCCTTATTATTGAAGGTTTCTTTCTTTTCTTTCCTGTTTCTCTCACATGTATGATATTCTATGATGATACCTGCATTGAGATTTGCTATTGCATGGCTTGTGGCTTATTTCATTTCCACACGCAAAGGACAGAATTTCCACTCTTAATACAACATATTTGGCAAAAAAACACACACACACACACACACACAACTATGTCTAGTTACTATTTTTGTAAATGATTGCCATTTGTGGTGTTGTCTTAAAAAAATTAACTTGTTGCAAATGTTAGCATTGTTTATTACTATTTTTGTTAGAGTTTGACAGTTTTGTGAAACTTACTTTTAAAATGATGGTATAATTTTCCAAATGTAGATGCTGCTTTGTGAGATTTAAAACATTTGCATGTACAGAGGTGTTTTGTCTTACAATATTTAAGAACTAAAATCTTTATGTGGGTTTAGCATTAACATAGCCCTTTCTGATTCACGCTAGCTGTGTTGGTTTTACAATATGGCTAGTATGAATCTGCCGCTTTAATTTCTGACTAGCCATCTCTTTTTGTTCTTGTGTTCAAAACTATTTTACTGGAATTATAGAATAACATGAATATCAGCTATAAGTTTGACCAAATAAAAAAAGAAAATCTGTTTAGCATGTACAGCATTCGCTCATGCTAACTTTTCTTAGGCGGTAAAATCTTCACTGTTTTTTTTGACAGGCCACATTAAGTCTAAATCCAGTGCTTCCCTTTTTTGTGATGTCAACTCGAGCATTTGTTTTGTCTACTTCTTTTTTACTGAAATAGTCTTAAAAAGAATAACATTAGGTCCAAGTCACGTTAGCAAATAAAATGACATTGTTTCTCACATTACCGACATGGGCTAAAAACAGATTAATGGAACACAGCAAGAAAGATCTTACATTTTGTAGACATGTTCAGTAGTTGGTAATAATGACCATATGCATTAGCAAAAGATTGCAAACCAAAGAACAGCAGCATGACTGCGGAGTTCAAAATACTTTATCAATCTCAATTAGATCAATAAATGTGTAAGAAAAAAAAAAAACAGATTTAATAATTCTCAAATTGTCTTACAACCACTACTGAGGAACGATTGCTGCATGATACGTATTCTTGAATAACTGCATGTGGCAAGTTTGTAATCCACTATGCCTGTTTTTGTTTTTGGGAAATGCACAGAAACACAAAAAACTACTTATTTCCAAGAGATACTGTTATGTTTATATAAGAAGTGATAGGCTGTAAATAAGACAGTTTCAAATGGTGATTTTATTGCTGCTCTAATTGAGAATTAACTTACATTTTTGACTTAAAAACATTTTGGAACGGGACGTGAAGCAGGGAGAGCAGAAACTGAAAAAGCCACGGAGAGAAGGAATGGACTGTACCTGTGTAGGTGGGAATGTAATGTAGACATTTCCATTTCCTCCCTGGAGCTGTTTGCAAGTCCTCAGCTGCTTCCAGAAGCTTCTCTCAGATCAGCCCCTCAGACAGCTCAGAGTCTCCGGTAGCAGATTTTCCCTCCAGCAAATTTCTCAATCCTGGAACAAACGGCTGCAGCTAGCGAGAACAAAAAGAAAATAATGACTTTCTCTGACCCGTCTGCTTGTAATTTATGATCAACAGGTGATGGAATCTAACCCGAATTGATGTTTTTGGCCGAAAAAGCTCAAACCGGTTGCTTAGCATAAAAATAGCGCCAGTTGTGGTTTAGGAGTTACCCATAAATCCTCCGTCGGTGGCAGTATTTTATTTCTACGAATGCTTAAGGTGGCAGCATATTTACTTTCACCTGACCCGGGGACTCTTTAACGACTCCTTCACTTTAGCTCTGTCAAAGCAAACAACGGGGGCAAATGTTTTGTAATGAGAGACGTCTGATGTCTCAGCCCTTGAACGCTAGTTGACGACAACTACAAGTTGAGGCTCGAATCAACTTCCAATAACGCTGTACTTCCCCTCTCTCCGTCTCTTCCAAATACTCTACTTTCCGCCCCTGCTGTAACCTCCTGCCTCGTTTGCCTTCCTTATCCATCTGGATCCTCATAGGGAAGAGTCGGGTCAGAAGCCCAGCTCCTCAGGAACAGCTAAAGGACACACAGATCTGGATGGACCTCTTTTCCACCGAAATGGCACCAAAGGAGACGGTGAGGGGGATTTTTTTTTTTTTTTTTTTTAATGCTCGCAGATGACGTTTTGGCACCTTCGTCTCAGGATTTTAGTGAAAGAAGTTTGTCGTTTCCCTTCCTGCCTGGTTTCCCAGCAGACTCTGACTCAGACAGTGAGTTGTCTGTGGATGAGCACAGCTCCTCCTACGCCTCGTCCCACTCCTCTGACAGCGAAGACGACGATTTGGACCTCAAGCCTAAATGGAACAACGAGAGGCCCCTTCACAGCACTCCAAAAGGTACCCATCAGGCCGGTTCCACTGAAAGTTATCAAAATATCACACGGGACCAAGAAAAAAATTATTTTTTTAAAACAGAAATGTTGGAAAAAAAAAGGGGGAAACAACTAAACAGGATAGTTTGAATCTTCTGAGGAACTGAATGTTGGCGTTGCAGGATTTGTAAACCATATCCGTTAAAAATGAACAAAAACTTTAAATATATCTATTTGTTTTTAATGAATCTAAATGTATTGCACTTTTTTTTAGTTACTAATGTATGCATTAGCTTTTTCAGGATATCCTAATGTAACATCAAACTTCCTAAAATAATGGCCTACGTCATTTTTGTCAAAAGTAACTCCAAAAATGAATTTGCCTAATTGAAACACGTCAATTTTGAAAAAAATTCCCATTGAGATGAATATTTCGGCTCTAACAAAATTAGTGTATTTCCAAAACTGCAATGGAAAAAAATTTTCACAGCCGGCTGTTGCTAGTGGCGGAAAAGAAGAAGATGACAGGAAGTCGTAGGAGGATCAAGCAATTGTGAAATTATGTTTTTTAGTCGACAATAGCAGAACAGTTTTGCGCACATTTCCAGTGGAAACGCAGCTAGGGAGGTTCGATCTCAGTACAGAGAGAAAACATGCTAATGTAGCATTTTAGCTAACAGATATTTTTGCTTGTTAAACTTAAGCTTTTTTAGAGTTACTTTAACTTTTTTTGTTCTTCTAAGGTGATTCTGTGTCCAACCACGTGAGGCCTTACTGGCCAACAGACGGCACCACAGCCAGTGACAGCGAGGACCTGAGTGTGACAGACCGGCTCAGGGTGGAGACCAAGGTCAACGTGGAACTGCATCCGGAAAATAAACTCAACCACGTCGGTGAGAGAGAGGGGGAAGCTCCCCCGGAGAAAGACAAGCCGACGCCCGGTAACGCCACAGACGCGCCGCCTCCCAGCCAACCCATCAGCAACAGCAACCAACAGCCAGAGCAGAGGAAAGGTAAGGGAAGGAACTGGCCTGTAAAAACTGTAGACGGTTCGACCTGAAGCCCCTCTAACCCTATCACTCCTCCTGGTCAGGCATCTTAAAGAACAAAATCAGCTACCCTCCTCCGCTGACAGACAAGAATATGAAGAATCGTCTAAGGGAAAAGCTGAGCGACTACAACTCCCTGACCATCACCTCTCCTCCACCCATCAACAACAACCACACATCTGCCCCGCCTCCGTCCTCCGTCAACATTATAACCCCTACGTCCAGGCCGTCGTCGCAGGCCTCCACCGACGGAGGGGGTCGCCTCGCCAACCACGACCACGGCTCTCTGGTGAAGCCGCCCGTCGCACCCCGTCCTCAGATTACCATAGCGCCGCCACCAGGGGGCATCTACCGGGAGACCAACGGAGGAGTGGCAATGCACTTAAAGTCGGGGACGGTGAACGGAGGAAATGACTCTGACTCAGAGTAAGTAAAGACGTCGGCATGTAGCAACATGGTTGAACATTGGCATCTTTGCACGAGTTACACAGCATAAGTAGTAGTAGTAATTATGAAGTTGACTCATTCATTAAACTTAGGGAATGAATGATGCTGTAAAAGGCTTCTAATAGAAGTGCTTGCCATTTGCCTTAGCGTAATTTGCCTTTTGTTAAATAAGAGAGACAACTTTAATTGCAGCACCTTGTTTACATAACCCTGATAATTTCACGTGACGCTATTACAACCACAAGCTTTATTTTCTTGGGATTTTATGAGAGGGACCAACAGAAGGTTACACATAAAAATGATCAAAAAAGTAGTGGACACAGCAAACAAGAGTGCATTCACAGCAGCCGTGTTTAGTCCACTTTAATTGAACTCTAGAGAGTTCGGTGCTGTTGGGGATTTGGACCAAAAAAGCAAACTCTGATCCGCCTAAAAACCGGTTATTGGTTCGGCTGAAGTGAACTCCGGTGTAGTTTGAATGCAATTATGAATCCAAGCGGACCGGAGACCGCTCCATAACCAAGAAGTGGACTACAGTGCAGGGTATTCTGGGTAAATACAATCAAAATAAACGTGCAAGTGAGAAATGGCTCGTGGTCTTTTACAAAAGACAAACCCTACATCTGCTAAAATCTGCCACTCCATTTTTGTTCACTTTTCGTGAAGAAAGAAGTTGGGCTCATGACTTCTTCTGAGGTTTTCATGTTTTTTCCTTCAGCGTTTCTTGGTGCAGCGCCACCACAGGCGAGAGGGTGAAGGGTTTTTTGGGAAGGTTTGAATGTTTTGACACAGAGCAGTGTGAAAGCGATCCACACCTGCTGAAAATGTAATAAATGTTGCAACTTTGTCCCACAATCAAGCCAAATCTACCAGACTGTGAGTTAGAAAACAAACAACGGCCATAGTGTAAAACCATGACGATGCTAGCTAGCATAGTCATGCATTACTTCATCTGTCACATAAAATCCCAGAAAAAAATGTCGAAACTTGTGGATGTAATCTAACAAAATGGCACCGTTTAGCATGAATTGACGCACCCATCCTGCTCAGCCGCTGCGACTCCTGCATCCCTGCATCCATTTTCACCTCGCATGTTCTCCTCTCCTCTCTCTCCTGCACACTTCCTCCCTGCATCCCTTCCCTCTTCCCCTTCACCTTTTCCTTCTCGTTACCAGTGGCAGTAACGAGACTTCAATCTGACCCGTCAGGCAATTCCAGACCAGCCCGCCCTTGTGAGAGGAGGAGCCAGTCAGTGGGGAAGAGAAGAAAAAAATTAAAGTGAGATGAACACGGAGGGGGTAGAACTTTGGGTAAAGGTCCATACACCCCCTGTCATGTTTTAGCGAGCAGTATTAACAGCAGACTTTAGGACTACCTGGGACGGCAGAGACAAGGATGCGAGAAAGAATAAAGGGAATGCTTCACCGGAGACACGTGTGCCAAAAACGACTAAAAAGAAGAGAGCAGAAGACTCTCCAGGACAGCTTCCATCTGCCTGAGAACGTCTGATAAATGATCTCAAGCTGGTACATGTGTAGTCCAAAAAGGATTTCAAAGACTACAGCCCTCTTCAAGCGCCACAAACAGGCCGCTAAGTCCAACAGCGGAGGACGTGCGCACCGAGAACTGTTTTTATTTCACGGTGCGGTGTATTTAGAGTGTAATTATTGTGTAGATATTGTTTTTTAAGTGAAGAAGACGAAATAATGTATTTTCTATTTCAGCTGAAGCAGAGAACAAGTTTGTAAACTAAAAAAAGAAAAAAAAAATGCCTTGAAAAATATTGGGAAGACTGTTTGATTGTGCCTCTATTTAGGACAGAGGCCTTATTCACTCACACCTTATGGGCTTTCGTGGTGTAGTAAGAAGTAGCCTGGCTGAGAAAGCAGTGGAGAAATATTATCATTATTATTATTTTTTTTTTTTACAACAAAGCAGAAATCTGCCATCTGTTGGGACCTTCCCCGTTTGATTGATCGACGATACAAGTTACGAGTCACAGTAACAGAGCATCATTAAAGATGCCGTCATTTCAGGTTTTTGTCCATTTCATTCCAAAAAAACAAATCAAATCTTTTATATGCATCGTCCTTTTTTTTTTTTTTTCAATTTTCCCAGAAGTAATGGCCTTTTTTACAGCAGATCTGACATACAGCAACCATCTCAGATGTGGGAATTGAACCCCCAGCAAGGAGTAGTAGCCTCCATATATGTGGCGGCTGCTCTACCTGTACACCACACACCGCCTCATATTCGTCGACTTTTAACCAATTGACATCCTTTTTTTGTTGTTTTTTTTTTCAAAATACAGTGACCCAAATCTCAACGTATTCCGCATCTAAACACGGGGCGACGCGTCCAGCCAGTTTACCGCTCCCATTGTTTCACACTGCTGTTGTCCTTTTGCTTTTGTATGATCTGAAACACTGGAGATTGTTTTGTAAAATTATGTATATTTATTTTTTCATGTTTTTAAACACTGGAGGAAAAAAAGAAACAACAACAGATGATTGTGATTATAAAATTAAAAAAGTCCTTACCAATTTTTTTACTTTCTTGTTCCTGCTTTCGTCTGTCAGGTGGATTGAAACATGGCCGCTGTGAAGAGTAAAAGAGGTAAGCATGAGCAAATTTTGGCGAGAAAGACCTTGACTGCCTTTACCTCTCAACCATTGGGATAAATCAGAAGACAAACTCTGAATACGCCTTCTCATCCAACATCAGTGTCTAACCTCACCAATATACATTTGGAAGAAGTGGTCAAAATTTAGAATAAACACTTACCCACCTTATGGAAAGCCTTCCCATAAGATTATAATTGAATCTATTTAAATTGTAGTTGCTTTAGAGGCAATACATAGACTACTATAGAATATTTCCCCAAAGATCTTGGGGATTATCTTTTTTCTTTTTGTTTCAGATTTATTTATGCCTACGTGTAATACATAAACAAGCAATATCTTCGAATATGGTTTAGTTCAGCTCTATTGTCATACAGTCATGCATTTTAGAGTTTCCGTGAAAAGGTCTCGTCAAAGTTGGCTACATGAACTCTTGTACGGCTTACCCGTGGGTACTGCTTGCTAAATAATTGTGAGAGCAAGATGAGTGAAACGTTAGACGGCAGAGTCAAATTTCACCAGTCGGTTAGGGAGTCAGTTGTTATGCCAACTGTAGTCGGTCCTCATTTGTAGTGTCAAACACAGTAAGACGTCTGAACAGAGACACTTTGTCAAAATATGTGGCTCGATTAGCTGTAACGGCCTTAAAACTTGTTAATTTGCGCGTAGTTAGGTAAGGATTAAATTTTGTGACCGTACTAAATTTCATGGACTTTCCTTGACACCTGAGACACTGTATGAACGGTGTGGCTGCTCTCAGAGGGCTATCAAACGGACACTGTTGTTTTCCTTTATCTCTGTCCTATCACAGCCAAACAAGCTAAATTATTCACGCGCGCCAGAGCTACTGATGTCAACCTGGAGTACACGTCCTCACGACCGCGCGAGGACGTGTTCTGGACCACTGGTGCAATTCTGCCATCTACTGGTAGAAAAATACCCACTCAGAACTACAATGGCGAAAGCACTGTTACAGGATCTGTTGTAGTGTTTCGTTTTTGTCCTCCTTCTTCTTCTTTTGCACTTATGCGGTTTATTTGACAATTGCCAGACAGAGAAACGGGGAGAACAAAAAATATAAAGACGTGGAAATAGTTTCTACTGGGAAATGAACCGCTGACTGACATCCACACTGTTGGGTTCACCTCTTTTACCAATGTCAGCTGTAAAACTCCTTGTTTGATAAGTGACATTTATAGGCTAAGACAGTTGTAGACTTGTTTACTTACACTTAATGTAATTGATTTTAAAAAGGAAAGGGTAAGTTTTAGGCCATAAAAATTAATTCTTCATTGCAGTGGTGGTTAATGCATGGACGGCCCCCTGGGTTAATTCTTCCTTCTGCCACTACTGAAAGAGTATAACTGCAGTGTAGTCACGCTTAAAGCTAGAGTATGTAACGTTTATTTAAAATCTGTTCTTTTATACACTTACATATATTTGTTAAATCTATCACTATGTCGTGACTGCATAGTAGGAGACAGACACTCTGTGAAATGCTCTCAGTGCTAACTACAGAAATACACCAATCAATTATAACCATTTTTTTTTTAAATCTCATTCTCCACTGACTCTCCTTTTTCCACCTGGTGCTTGTGTTAACCTCCTTTCCAATGCCACCCTGGACAACTGCCCGTATAGACCATATCAAATACTGTCGCTGTATTTCAGCAAATTTCATCAACCATCATGCAAACTTTTACCCTCCTTATCTAAATCTGGAAAGTCAGTAGTGAAGAAAACTTACAACATATGAAGAAAATTTACAAAATAATGACTATATAACTATGAAGTCCGTCTCTGAGTGTTGGGCTATGAAACTGTGTTGGCACCCATGCGGAACTTGCTCATTATTGGCAGATTGGCAGTAGGTAGGCGTCCCGCAGGCGGACAACAGCATTGTGGCAAGTACTGACTTCCGTCTCAGAAAAGCATCAAGATTATTCTTTAATTAATCACCCTTCTGTTTATTACATATGGGAAATCATTGGTTTGGATACTGGCCTATTTTGGTGATGGTGTCACAAGGTAACAGTAATTCAAAGATTGTTACAGTTTTTGAATTAGGTGCTAAGAAAATCCTGTCAAGAAAATACTGTTCGATAATGATTACATATTGTAGGACCTAACAAAAGGTTGAGGTAGTTCCTTTGATTATTTCATTCCAAATAGGCAATGATCTGTAGAAATTAGATTATAGTTCTCCAGTTTAGGCATGAACTTTTTCCCTTTTTATCAAACCATCCGTCCAGTCTTGTCAGGTGCAAATAAGCAGTTTTCAATGCTAGGTAGGACCTTGGTGAGAAACCCCTGATTTCTATGGACCTTCTTGTTAATTTCCAAACTTTAATCTGAAACTTTTCAGCTTGTCAGCAAATGGAACCACGTCAAGCAATGATATTTAGCTAATGGTTAAGGAAGGTTTCTTTTTTTTTAGGTAGAAATCTTAAAAACAAAGAAGTCCTAGCGTGATGTTTTCGCTCACCCTTTTAATTAAAAGGGCAACAGCAAATCTTGATTACATTCATCATTTGACATAAAGGTTTTAATTAAACCATTTTTACCTTGTTACAAGCCAAGACTGACTTCATCCAGACATTTTTTTTTTTTGGAGTGTCTCGGAGGTCTGCAATCCAGGAATGGTTGTACATCAACAAGTTGGCAAGACAAGACGTGACTAATTTGGGTTCATCAAATCAAAGTAGATGTGGAAATCAGTTTATTTGAAAGTCTGCTTTATGGTGAACCCAAATTTTGTTTCATCTCCAGCCAGTTGGGTGTCTCCTCTTACCCCTAAAGTACCACTTCCCAATTCTGTCTGTCCAGACTTGTGCAACATGTTCAGTGTTGCTGGGAAAGTAAGCGGAAGTAGTTTTCAAATAATGTCAAAGCTCCAAAACCGCCATAAAAAAGAAATCCACCCCAACAGTGTTGGTGTCGGCAGTCCTCGACATATCGTGGATTTCTCTTCTTGTTACTTATACTTTTTAATCAAACGCACATTTCAACATGTTAACATTTTATCAACCGTCCTATCAACGTGGGATTTTCATCAGCAGCCTCGTCATCCAGCCACATTTTCCTCTTCCTCCCAACTGTTCTATAATTGACTCTGGAGGCTCTGGCAGTTGCGTAAGACTTGCGTGGTTGTGCAACCTGCCAGAAAATGTGCTGGTTTTGGAATAAGAGATTTATTACAGAGTTTGTAAATGAGCACAGAGGGAGGATTTGGGAAAACCTCGGCAGCAGCAGTAGTAGTTTCTCTCTCTCAGTGTGTTTGAACAAATAGTGGAAATCCAATCTAGATGCATTAGTCCCCTCGTTTGGTCCCCCATTCCCATTTGGTGTATTTACTGATCATGGCTAGGATTGTAACTTCTAACGAGCTCCTGAAAAGCACAAAATCAGGCGACAGACAGTCGTATTTAGTCAGATTTTAAGAAAGTAACATGTTCAAACAAAGATTGTTTGGGTGATTATTTTGGGTTTTAACAAGGGTACATAACAAGAATTCATAACTGATTTCATAAGGGAGTGAAATAAACATTTGGAAAATAATTAAACAAATACTTCAAGTTTTGGCCACCTGTTCTTGAAGATATTGCTAGTGTTGACTGGTGTAAGCAAACTTCTCTTCCAGTCCCATCCCAGCATTTTAAGTCAAGGTCAGATATGAACTTTGACAGGGCCTTTACAACACGTAGACTCTTTTCTTGTTCAGACAATTTGTTATACATTTGCTGCTTTATTTGGGAACATCAACACTGGTTGAGCATGTGACTGTCGAACACCTTGGTGCATGCCCGGGTTTATGTTCAATTCAATGACTGGAAAGTTTATACGTTCTATGGCTACAAAAAACAAACAAACTTTGGTTTAGTTTGGTTTAAGACCACAGGAACGTGAAACCATGCAAACAATATCAAAAGACACAAAGTGAAGAGAGAAGGAGAAAGTTCAAACCATTTCTTTCATCGGTCTTAATGGGCAAGGATGACATCCCCTACTCCAACATCTCTTTCTCTGGCCTATTTATTATACAGTCATATTATTATTAGCAGTGTTTGCCAACAACTGATGGTATCATCCAGAACATGCTACTGTGGAATATCATTTCTGTTGCCCAGATATTGATATTTGATATTGAGCTAGTAGACTGTCATACAGCAACAGCGTCTTCAGTCAGAGCCTTCTGCAGAATTCATTTCTAGACTATTGCAGATCCTTCCCGTCCACAGCATCACCACTAACGGCGAGTCTTTGAAGATTCATGGAGGTTATGGTTATGAGAACATTTGATTTCCCTTCGGGATAAATAAAGTGTTTTTTAATTTTAATTGAAATGAAGTGGAAAGTAATTGCACGGCACTGTGGAATATGAACAAACAGCTCTTCTTTGGTCATATTGTCCAAAAGACTTTTATTTTTTAAAAGACTTGTGTTTCGTTCAAGCCAACTGTAGTGTTCAAGCATAAGCAATGCCACTAAATTCCTTTTAGAACGAACATGCTTTTTCTTGGCAGTCTTTCCAAAAAAGATATTCTTTTCCAACATGTTTCTGACGGTACTGAAGCAAATGTTGATACTCAATATTTTCCTCTTAGGTGAATAATATCTCCCACTGCAAAATATGGACTTTAACTTAATTGGAAACTATCTCTTATAATCCTTCAAAAGTAGACGGATGGCAAAAAAAGGAGACATTTCTGATGTCTTTCCTGTTTGGCTCTGTGTTAACACACACATGTATGTTATAAACGATCAAACACCAGTGACATGTAGAGCCTATTGTCTCCTTTACAGGTTTAACTGCTTTTAGATCCTGAAAAAGACCAGATAACTCAAAATCCCAAAACATAAAAAAAAAAACATTTAAAATAGGATTTGCTTTCTTGTAACAATACAACTCCCTTCAGGATCAGGCCATGCAAAATCCTCTATCACTATGCCTCTAAAATGTGTCTGTACACAAATGTGGAGCTAATCTCGATGTGCACTATCTCTCCAGCTGCCGGCAGACCAAACACACACGGAGCCATTTGTTTTACTGGTTTAAATAAAAAAGTTAGCAGTACTGAATACGAATGTTTGTTCTTTATGTGATGCGTAGACTAGCTTCCAGTGTGTTTAAAGTTTTAGAGCAGTCGCCGGCGAAAACTCTAGATAGCACAGGACTCGGGTGATCCTTACCGAGCTCACTGATAGTCTTACAGCAGACACAGAAAGTACTTGTGCTTACCTTCTCCTAATCTGTAGTCTCATCTCAGGGGTCAGGGGTCAGTTGACTACTGTTTCTCCTCCTCCGACTCGTCCCTCTGTCAAAGCACAGTGTCATGCTTGCTCGGTTGGCCTCAAAAACAGGTTGATTTATGCTTTTTCTAAGAACCTCGGAGTGTTACATCAGCGGTAAGACATCTACCTTAAATTCTGCCACATGAAGAACACACGGAAGATCACACAACGTGGTGTAACCAGCACGCAAAGGTTAGTATAACAAAGAAAGCCGGCGGAAAAGAGAATTTGGCTACATTTATAGCCTGGATGTTGACAAGGTTTGAATTTGGTTGTATGAAATAAGTTGAATGAAAATAAGCAGTATTGTTAAAGTCCTGCTATTAGATTACTGTGAGTAAATATAATTAATCTGGGGCAATTTGGTTAGAGGTTTTAAGAGAATAACTGGCTATTTATGTTGTATAGTCTTCAAAAGGGCATTTGAATTTTATACCAATACGAAATTATGTTATTGAAAAAGCCTTCCACATTATTGTATTCTCCTAGCATACAATTGTAAACCTGTATATTTTGTATCATAGGCGTAGTATATATGTTGGATTAGTATTCATGTCGGTAAGATAAAAACAAGGCTACTTGTGCTCAAATAAATTTACATTTAATCCATTTGTTGGGTCCAGAGGCGGTCCTAACCCTTTTGGCGCCCTGGGTGCTTTGGTGCAGGGGTAAGAGGGATCATTATTAAACAAAATGGAAAGTTAAAAAAGAAAAGAAAACAAGAACTTTGTATTATAGCCAGAACAGGTTTGTACCCAGCAGTAGTTCTTCCAGGAATCTGTCTAATGGACCCACTTTCTCCGTTACTGTCCTATGAATCTATGAAAGATTTCTTTAATCTTTCTAAGAATTTATAAGTGTGCAATTATTCTGACTAGTCTTCTTTTTTAACTTCTTACGATTTTTACCCATTATGTTTTTATGTTTGCCCCAATCTAAGGTAGGTCTAATGCCAAATTATTAAAAATACTGTTCCACATGTATTTAACGCTGTAAATACGTAGATATGGATTCCCGAAGACTAAAAAGGGACCTGCCACCAAAAACATATTCTGGGATAATCATCATAGTAATTACGTGATTTTTTTTGAACGACTTTCGAGTGTTTAATCGCAGTCCTCTGCTTAACCGCCTGTTTTATGACTGAGCAAAATTGACAGCAGCGACCACAAGGTGGTGCTAAAGAGAGCTAAAGCTGCTCACATCCTGTCGTCTCCGAAGCGCCCGTAAATAAGCCGCGGCCCCTTTAAGAAAACGGCACTGACGATATTTCCTCGGCCCAGCTCCCCACTTGTTTCTGTGATATCAACCAGAAAGACCAGGCACGGCTTGTCTCTGTAAGCAGCGGATCTTAACGGTGCTCCCCGCGCAAGATAAGGGCGCAACTGGTATTTTTGAAAAAAATTGAAGTATTTCTTGACCCGCCTGTCCGTCTAACAGCAACAAGCTGAGGAGGATACAGTCGTTTTAACGGTGCTGAGCGGAGAGCGCGGCGGACATTGCAGGGATGGAGGGACCTAGAAAGCAGTCGTCGTCGTGAGGCTGAGAGACAGACCCTAATTTGGAGCAGCAGCAGGTGCACGGAAGGATAAAAGCATACCGGAGGGAATCTCAGTGTTCATGAAACTTTGCTACGATTTACGTGCTGGGTAAGTAAATATATTTTGCCTCTCTGCGACACTACAGCCAGTTTGCTTAAAAAATAAAATAAAATAAATATTTTTAAATGTAACTATATCCGAGTGTTTGTATTATCGCCTCTTCTTCTTCTGCGTCTTCAAAATTTAAAAACAATTCTCCCGTGCAGTCGAATAACAATAAAAAACAGTGAGCAGTTAACTCCGGGCCTAACTTCAAAGTCGTGTTTAGTTCATTTGCCGCTTCCACAGCCAAGAATACAGATGTGACTTTCTTCCAAAACAGTGCAGGTATATCGGACTAGCTAACGCCGTTAGCCGCAGCCCTCCAGGGACTACTTAACGGGTCCACCAGGCACAGGTCCAGGGCTCTATGGCGTATTAAGCCTTCGTTCGACGTGATAGTCAATACCGTGACTTGAACAGTTCCTGACAAAAGTACTGTTACTCCTTGAACTTCTTTAGCATTCTGTCAGCTACAAACTACATTGGAATTTATTGATAAAATGACACATAATTATTCCTGTTGACGCTTTTTTTTTTTTTTTTCCGGAAGCCACCTGTGTGTCGTTTAATTTCAGCGTAAATACAACTGTTCTGTGTGGTTGACGGAAAGCCACGAAGTCCAGTTTTCCCTCTATGCCATTCAGGGAGCTCTGAAAACATGTGGAAGAATCACCTTGAATACACTGTGAAACATTGTGGTGGCGGCATCATGCTGTATGGATGCTTTTCATCAGAAATAACGGGGGAAATAGCCAGATGTTAGAAGTAGCTAAGTTCAGGGAAGACCTGTTGGTGGCTCCAAAAGATTCAGGCGGGCTAAGTACAAATATGTAAAATATATATTTTTTTTTTTGGCTTATCAGAAAAAAACCTAAAACAATTTTTTTTTTTGCACAAAATTCCTCTAAAATGCATTGTAGTCGCTTTGTGACATTGCAAACTGTGAAAAAAGTTTTGCACTCTTTTTTTTTTTTTTTTTTGTAAGATCACAGAGAGGCAGACCTATAAAACCCAAACAAAGTGGTCCGGCCTCTTAATCTTTTCTCTTGTTTTCCCCGTAACGCCTACTCTTTATATAAATCATATCCAGTGTAGCATTTGATAGGGCATGACCTACACAATTATCCTCCTGTTCCGACGCCACCTGCCGCCTCATCTGAAGCGAACCTTTCAGGAAACGCATACAAAAACAAATGTATTAAACATCTACTCAGGCTTAACAATAGCGAGGTGATTAACAGGTCAACATGTGGATTATATTTAGAGAAAAGATACAAGAGATGGGACTTAAAAGCCTCTTAATTGCACGTGATCTTTTCTAGTGATTCAAAGCAGCAGCAGTTGAGCAATGCGATTTCCTTTTACTGGCAGGTGTCAAAGTGTTTACCCTTTCTTGTAATAAACTTATTTTTACATGAACAGGAAAAAGTAGGACAGAAAATACCTTTTGCAACTCACACCTTCGAAGTCTACATGAGTTCTAACCGGCAGGAATTATGTTCTTTTCGCTTTGAGAACAAGTGGAGATTGAAATCTTTGAACTAAGTTAATTACAGTAACATAATTGCACTGAGGATGGAAAATAAGATTCAATTTCATTATATTTCAGTGTTAAAAAATAGCTGTTTTTAGCAAAGTTGCTATTGTCACAGTTATTGGCAGGTTCTTTTTGTCAAAGTGGCGAATGAGAAGCTGGAACCTACTTGCACTTCCATAACAAATGTACGCAAAACTTTTTCGATATTTTACTAAAACACCCCAAAAAATTTTTAAATTGCGGTGTTTCCATTAAAATCAGAAATGCAATTGAAATCCCACGTGAAAAGCTTGTCCTCTTGATGAGTCGATAAAACAACGTGGCTGCAGAGGTATAGACTTGCATATTCATATTTCATACGCAGAACTAGAGCTCATCACGTCATCAGAGGAGACGTCAACGTCTTCAGCCGCTGGAGCAACAAGTCTGTTATGTTTGGACCGGCTACGTATACATGCAGCGTTTTTAGAAAAATTGTCTAAAGCAGTTTTTACAGAAGAGCTATTGATTCAAAACTTTCGAATGGCAAACAGTGAGCCCTCTAGTGGAGTAGAAACAAGGTAGCGTGAGGCAAAAAAAATCATTCCTGTTGCAGTTTCTAAAATGCATTTCTTTACGAAGGGTTTCCCTCAGTGCATTATAAGCCTGGCGGGCCACCAGGCTTTACTTGTGCCCCCACCAGGCTTAGCATTGTTAATTTACCTTGGGTGTTTTTTAAGACTTTATAGTTGGCGTTTAAGTATTAATCTTCCAGTCATCCAAAAATGCATAACTATCAATATTTAGACATTTCCTGTCAACCTTAAACATTTTTTTAACTCAAAAACATGGCGGCCAGCTGTATGACTGTCCTAGCGCCCTGACCAACGGGCTTGGCAAGTTTTTTGGGGGGAAACCCTGTTTACAGCTCAAAAAAATCTCATCCCTGCGCAAAAAAAACAACTTTTTAGCGAAAAACATGAATGTTTTCTGTTAATTTATTTTCTAAATTACGTTTTGTGCAGTTTTATGGTCAGTGGAAACGCAGCCAGTGTCTCAGTAAGGATGTCGGCAGCGGAGGTTACAGGCACCGTCGGTAAGGGGAAAAAGTTTTGAAGGTAGCCGACACTGTGCACTTCCTACGTCATCTTCCTACAAAATGGACAGGAAGAAAAGAGAGACTGCGTTCATATACAAAACCTATTCAAACGTGAAGCGAGGGGAACAGAGCCACACATTATGTTTATGTAAATGGACAGTATGTCTGTGGTTGTCTCTGCTTTGCAAGGTTTACGTCACGCAGCTGCTGCCAGGAGCCAGGGTTAGGAATGAAACAAGAAGTGTTGGCGTTATCATATCGCCCTTTGTTGCGTTTACTCCAGCATTAAAACCGCAAAGCGAAGTTTCTGATCGGTAAGGTCAAAAGAAAACTAAATGCCCATTACCGTGTTTACCTTCTGTCCCCGAGTCGCCTTACGCAAGAGATCAAATTTGATTACTTTTTGATTGAAGTCGATCGTCGGCTTCACGAGAGGCCAGATGGGCCGGTTGGCGAGGATCTATCGATTGTTTATGTAACAGCGCAGTGAGATAATAGCAGCAGGGTGAAGCTGTGTGTTCAGAGCAAGGACAGGACTGGAAGGGACCGGTCTGCTGTCCTTCCGTCTCCCTCTGCGTGTCCCCCGCAGGAGAAATATCATATTCCATCCAGGCGACGATCGTGACCGTGTGGGAGTCGCTCCTACTTCAGCAGCTCTCCTCTGACTGCCTGTGCACCGATGCCGCGGTCTGCTGGAGTGATGTCACTCCTTGTGCACGAGAGCGCAACTCTGAACGTTGAAAATGTGGCTTAAGAAAACAAAAGACGGGCTGGATGTGCCTTCATGTCCAGCCGTTTTCTGTTTGAGCAGCCATCTGCACGCTCTGCCCAGGCGTTTGCATTATTATATTGTAGGAAAGCTGAAGTATTCATCTTGGTCATGCCATTAATACTGCTTCAGAATGAGGTTTTCCCTCGTTTGTGACCCTGGGTCAACCTCCTAATGCCTTTTATGAAAACCAGGGTTCTCACACGGTCTGGAAAGTTTATACAAGTTCCAGGTCTGGATAAATGTGGGGAAAAGATGGGGCAATAATCGTAGGTCAGGACTTTATTTCATCCATTTTGTTCCTTAATGTTATCAACGGACCCATCAGTTTGTTCACCTTTCTGTCCATCCCTCCATCAAATTGTTCCTCCATTGTTTTGTCCTCCCATTCAGACTTCTGTCCATTCATGTCAATTATTTCATTTTTCTGTCCATCTGTTGATCATTTTAACCATCTGTCTGTCAAAAAAATCATATTCAACTTGTTTTTTTTTCTTTCTTTTTATAAATAGTTACAGTTCGGAGAACTCTGGAAAGTTTGGAAATATCGTATTCTCACTGACACCAGGAAAATGGAGGACATTACACCAGAGGATGGACTTTAAAATGTTTTTTTTTCTAGCACTAAAATACATAGCCTTGTTATATGCTGCTGCAAATGACTGTAAATTACTGTGTTTTCATGGTGTCATTTTAACACGTTGAGGTGCCTCGCTGCGAAAATGCGCTTTACGAACTCTAAATTTAACACGAAGAATGTGTAGAGGGAACTTTCAAAAACGAACAGTTTGAATCACGTTTTGACATTTTTGATTTTACATGACAGAATATCACTTGCTTCATATCTCTGCTCTCCCACAAGCAGCGGGCTTTACCTCAGTTATTAATCAGCCGCTTTTTCTCTCCCTCTGACCATCTGTTACAGCTCTCTATCCTTTTTTTTTCTATTTTTTTTTTTATTATTATTATAATAAGTGAATCAAACAACATTTCATGCCCATGCTGGCAGCTGAGGTATTTAAAGGTCATGCTAATCCCTCTGTGTGCCTGAGCGTCTTATGAAACCGGGCAAAAGTTGAGCGCCGTTCCACAGACGAGTGTCTTAATGTGACGCTGCCTGTGTCGCTTAGAGACCCACAAAATGATTGGAATGACGACATAAGTTGATACCTGGAAGTGGAAACTGTGTCGTTTAGCGGAGCAGAAACACTGCAGTGTGGCGTTTTGATCAACAGGCACTTATAGATGAGTGCCTGATGTCCAGGAACACAGCCGCTTTCACGGAAAGGCTGCTGGTTCACTGGCTTTACTTTCACTTTTTCACAGGGATATTATGGTTGGATATAGCATTATATCCTCATATGTACAAGCACAATTATTCTTACTCTGAACTTTTTCTCATTTTGTCTAACACGTGAAAATGCTTTGCTCTAAAGTTTAATGTAGATATCCAGCTGGGGAAAAAACCAAAATGCTAGTTTATTTTGTCTTAAACCACAAGAAACTTCATGTTTTAAATGTTGAAAAATTTAAAGGAAATTGAAATATTTTTGGGAAGTGCTGTAGAAGTAATCAACCAAGGCCACAAAGCAGTAAAAGTCGCCTTTATATAATAACGACCTTATTTAGAAATTGAAAGCCAAAGGAAAAGTGTCCGTTCTCTTATGAGCTGCAGAATGAGGCTGTGAATATAATGGGTCTCATAAAAAATGCATCGGTGCCGTTCCTGAGATGGATGTAGAGCCAAAAATGTAATCTTCATGTTAGTGGGAGTGGAGCTGAAGTCTTATTTTATTTAATATACGGTAATGTATGGAAATGAACACTTTTACCAGATATATAAAGGTTATTCACTTCGTTTCCTCATTTCAAAACTGAGTTTCGTTCCACGGTGAACAGAGTGGTTTATCAATGCTAAGAGCAACAAATGTCTCCATTTATAGCAACCTGGAATCTTTAAAATGTTCCAGAATTACTGATCGGGTTAGTCTTTTCTTTGTTGCCTCCAGAAAATGATCTCATGCACAAACATTTAGTTGGTATGTTTTAAATCAGAAGTCGTGGATGTACATGTTCCTGCTGTTTGCATCACAATCTAAGTCGGTTCTACTTGCACCTTCTCTGTCTGTTTTTATGGACATTTCTTGGTACATTTTAGACATCGATCAAAGGTTCGTGGACTATGATTTCTCTAGATTCTAAAATTTTCTAATGCTTTTTTTCAAAAAGGCCGCAAACATTTTCATATCCAACTTTGTCAATCACAAAAGGATGAAACGGTGCAACTCGGCTGCATTGTGTCAAATCATCTTTCTGACTTAAAATTTCAGCATTCAAGTGATTGAAAAATCAAATTTTTCATTTTTCATGTACCAAAATCTCTCTGCATTTGTAGTAAACACACAACGCTTTAACGACACTTGCCTAGACTCACACCGGTTTTGAAAAGTTTTTCCGAGTTTCCTGCACAGACTGTAAACATTTTTTGCTAAAACTACAGCTTAGAAGCGTTAATGGCGGGTCAGCGGGCCAGGGCTCAGTGACCGTCTCGTGATCGGCCGCAGTAGCGATTGTGACCGAGAGTAACCTCAAGCTACAGGGTTTATTACCAGAAGATTACTCGGAGACACTCGCACATCTCCACTCTGCTACAGGACATTAAGCTTTTATCAGTAATGCAGAGGGGAAGCTTGTACTGCTATTCAACCCTGACTAATGATCACAGATACAAACATTACCAGCTCACGCTTGTTTTTGTTTTTTTTTCCTTCCCCCTTTTTGTTTTGATGTGCTCGTTCTTTGTCAGTATATTTTCTAAGCACGTCATCGTTTCTGTGTAAAGCAGCAGCGACTTGCGATAAGGTGAAGGTGTTCGGAAAAGGTTTTTGTGTTTGCACTTAGTGAAGCAAATGACTCATGAGGTTCTGTTCATTTGCTCGCATTCAGAGTGATCAGACCTTGAGCCGAGACCCACTCTTCTTCTTCGTCCTCCTTCTCCTCCTCCTCCTACTCCTGTCCTCTCCTTACTTCTGCTCATGCCTTCTGTTTGGGATTTGGTTCTGGAGCACAGAACAAATGTCTGAAAGGAAAATAAATACATGAGAGGGAGGCGGCCTGAGGGGAAGGAGGGAGTGGAAAACGTGCATCATGCGCTAAAAGAATAAATGTTGCATTTTAATATATTTCAGTTAGACTACTTTTTAATTTAATGTTTTTTTTTTGTTTGTTTTTTTTTAAATTCGTTTACTTGAGTACAGGTAACCAGAGGTGATTTTGTGAAGGAAAGAGACGAATGTTATCGTGGGAACGCGTTTCATTTTGACAGGTGTCCTAACAACCGCTGGAGAGCCTTTCTTAACCCGACACTTGCTCTTTCCACTCAGCCCCCCTACAAAGGAAACACAAACCCACCAGTCATCTGTAACTTCTGCAGACACGTGGGTGGCGCACAGAAACTTAATATTTGTGTGAAAAATTGTCTAATAGAAACCTCTTCCCACATTCCCCCCCCCCCCCCCCCCCCCCCCCCCCCCCCCCCCCCCCCCCCCCCCCCCCCCCCCCCCCCCACCCTCCCCGTCCCCTTCCCCCCCCCCTGTTTTATTTTTTTTTTTTT